>JAAGNO010020950.1:0-29962 GCA_033439905.1 Ceryle rudis | reverse complement strand
TGCCAGCAACAGACACTGCCTGGGAAAACAGGCTGCTGACTTCAGACAGTGCAGTCAGTTAGAAGAGCTGAGCTGAAAAGTGAAATCACTGAACAGAATTAGTTCTGTCCTCACTCAAACCAGGACACCCCCATATCCAGACAGGGGCCAGCAGCATCCCAGAGATGGCCGCTTACGCCCACCCGGTGTGACCAGACACCTGGCTGCACACCCATAGGGAACTAGGCACACATCAGTGCAAGACATACTGGACAAGGGCAACAAGTAACATCGCTGCTCCCCGTGACCCACCGGTAGAGAGCAGTACGAAGAGGCAGCGGTGCTTCCCAAGACAACATGGGCAAGGGACGTAACTAGGCCGCAGCAGGTGGGTCAGTGGCTCTGCCTGCGCCACAGCCACCCAGGGGGCGCAGGCTCCTTTCATGGCCCTCGTGAAACTCAAAGCTCTGGGGGGGGTTGTCAGGAGCCAATGGCAACCACAGTGAATGGCAAGAAGCAGGATTAGGCCTTCCCAACCAGCCTGGCACAGATCCTCACCCACTGGCCCTGCCATCCCTCCCAGCCTCTCAAATAACAGCCTGGACCAGCCATCACCTCATGCACACGCAGGCCCGTACCTCACATTCACCCAGCATGACCAAAAGTAATATCCCTTTTATTTCACTGTTCAAACACTTCACGTAATCCAAACAGCAGGAAAAGAGGGGGAAAAAATGAATACTTGTAAAATGAGGTTTCCCCCTGACCCCAGCAGGGCAGGCAGAGCACCTGGGTCCCTGCTTTCACCCACCATCACTGGTCCTGGTGAGGAGGGGTTCCACCTGGCTCCAGCAGCACAGCCACAACCAGGCCAGCTCCAGGCTGTGCACCGAGGTTATTAATGGGGAAAGCAACCTTGCAGCAATGGAAGAAAACACTTTCTGCAGCCAGTGGGATGCAGAAAAGCTGGCATCAAAGAGGTGCACGGCCCAGCAGCTGTTAATACAGGTCCTAGCCCTGGCCCAGCTAGACTAGTGGCCCAGCCTACACCTGCTATGCTAGAAGCACATCAGCTGCTAAGTTCTGAGGCTGTTAAGAGTTAGAACAAGTCCACAACTACAGATGTCCTAGTTCCTGTGCTGCCAGTCCCTACACCACAGCTTCACTGCTC
This sequence comes from Ceryle rudis, assembly GCA_033439905.1. NCBI lineage: Eukaryota > Metazoa > Chordata > Aves > Coraciiformes > Cerylidae > Ceryle > Ceryle rudis. The sequence continues at coordinate 28,812 of JAAGNO010020950.1, read as the reverse complement.
CTGCCTCTCAGTACGCCAAGTTGAATTGTTCCAGTAAAACAAATTATGTAGAACAGGGTGCTTTCTAGCAGTGCTGGGATATTAGCATGCACCTGCAGAAGCAACAGGGAAATTAATTAATTTATGTTAGTAGGACACTTAATAAGCACAAAAGCAGGCCACATTGTATTGCTCTTCCATTCCAACAAAAAAAAAAATTAAATCCCACATCACCAAACAGAAAAAAAATAAAAATCTGCACAATTTTAGTGTTGAAGGTTGAACTGTGCTCTCTAATGACACTTGCAGACTTGCACAGGCACCACCACAGCTGACAGAGCATCAATACTAGGTTCTAAAAATGTAATTCACGTACAGCAGTTTAAATTACTAGTAAAACATAAATAAATAAATCCAACATCAAACTCAAGAAACCTTCAAGTTTTGCTTGAAGGCACAACCTGACTTCAGAAAAACATCAAGAAATAGGGCTAGCATACCCATGGAGCAATCCAGATCTCCTCCTGACCTCTTACCAATAGCTCCCATGTATTACGCAGCCTCCCAGGTTCTTCTGTGCGAACCCATGACCTCTCACAGGCTCTCAGAGCAACAACCCATCATAACCCAGACATTTCTCAAGGAACAGCAGCCAGAGACACTAAAAAGCCACAAACATCATGCCAGACTAGCGTAGTCCTAAGGGCAAAAGCACAGTACGCAGGACTCTTTCCTGTGTCATCTCTTGCACCGAAAACACCCAAGTTGGAGCTTTTGGAAAGACTGCAACAACTCCTTACAATCTCACATACACCCAACTCACAAAGTACACCTGAACTACAAGCGTTTAGAAGTGTTAGATGCTACATTTACAAAGTGTTTTTCCTGTTCTGTGCTTTCTAGGTGTACATCTCCCAAAAGCCTGACCTTAGAACCAATATGTGCTGCAAGTTCAGCTGTTAACAGTTGCAAGCAAAGCCAGAGGTGGACCTCTCTCAGATGTGCTGCTAGATCATTTTTGGTCACAAGACTGAGGTTGTAGCCTGTTTGTCTCTTCTCAGTCCTGAGGGCAGACTAGATACAGGCCTTGGAATTTTGTTACCAGCTAGAAGGTTTTTAATTGGTTTACAGTTTTAAATACCACAAAGCAGATGCAGTTAAGACACTGACAGATTGGCAGGTGTTAAACTGCAAACTCCTAGCAAATCCAAAAGAAGACAACACTTAGCAGGGCCTGTAGCAATAGGATAAGGGGTGATTGTTTTAAACTAAAAGAGGGTAGATTTAGACTGGATATTGGGAAGAAATTTTGAATAAATGAGGGTGGTAAGACACTGCCTCAGTTTGCCCAGAGAAGTGGTAGATGCCCCATCCCTGGAAGCATTCAAGGTCAGGTTGGACAGGGCTCTGAGAAACCTGACCTAGTTGAAGATGTCCCTGCTCATTACAGGGGTTTGGACCAGATAACCTTTAAAGGTCCCTTCCAACTCTAACTATTCTATGGTTAAACATCGAGAGGTTTTTCTCTCGAGACATCCTTCCTCACTACGCATGCACTGTGCATACACTTGACAGCAGAAAATAAAGCTACTATTCCCCAGCAAGTTGCTCAGGAGGACATACTTCTGAGGGGTAAAAAAAAAAAAAAGTTAAATATACTTAATAAGAATTTAATTAAATTTTAGGAATTGTCTCCTATGATTTGGGTGTGACAGAGAAAGGCAACAACAAAGCATAAAAACAACCAGCCCTTTCGTTTTAGAAAATTATGCCAGATGCCTCCATAGGAAGATGGAGTCCCCACACAACTTGAACTGGAAACACACGAGCTGCATCTTTGGGGTTTTTTATGAGCTTTGGGGTGGATGTGTTGTTCTTTGTTTGTTTGGGAAGGGGTTTAAACTAGCACGGTGGTTATGGTGTCTGCGTGCAAGCTCCCGGGTCTCTGCATGCATTCTTTGTACCTGAGAGGATTGGGAAACCAGGAGCAGTACTGTGTACTAGCCCCTCCTTTTTACTGCAGTCACGAGAAACCTCATTCCTCAGTAGTTCTCTTTCACGTGCCTCTCTACTCCACAACATGCAATTTCTCCTCCCTTCCTCCTACCTTAGCCAGATGCACATCAGAAAATGCCAGTCCACGCTTCCCTCCAGGCAGACGGCAATGTCACGCATAGCTGCTAAAAAGCAAAGCTGCCTTCCCAAAAAACCACTTCTGCTATCCACATTAAGAAGAATTACAAGAGTAAAATGAAAGAAAAAACCTTCCTCCTGCAACTTGCAATTAAAGCAGGAAGGGCTGTGGTGCTGCCTGTTAATATATGAAAGCCCACTATGGAAGAATTGACATTACAAATAAAGTCTCCAAGGGAATTTGTACATATCCACAGTGATTTTAATAGTTTGGCTTCTGAATCTTACAGTCACGTTTGACATAAAAAGATTGTAATTGATTTAGCTACAAATATAAATTATACCTGGATTTTCTTTTTCTTTTCTTTTCTTTTTTTTTTTTAAAGTAAAAAAGTATCGCATGTTCAATCTTCCCAAGGTAGAATCACAGGGGGAAAAGATGATAATCATGTGAAAGCTGTCGAGAGTACACAAACAGATCATTTACATGCAACACGGAATGAAGAGTCATTAAAAATGAGACTCCTTCAAAACTGTTCAAATGATTGTCACTATCAACTGTACTAACACTCCATTTGTCTTCAGAGCCCACGGAAACCGGCAAGTCTTCCTCCATCATTTCACTCACATTCCCATTTTCATAGACAAAGCTTCCAAAGAACCTTTAATGGTCAGAAGATTTGTGGTTTTTTGCATACAGCATTTTTTAGTCTATTCTTTGACTTTTCCTTTCTGGTGAACCACAAGCAATGCTACGTTGCTGCTCAGTTTGCTGGTGCAATCCCTCCCGTTTTCTTATGTCATGTAAATGGTTCAGGCACAACACCCAGATTTTGTCCTTTTTGCTGGCTTGTAGTCCGTAATGTCTACAGTTTGTGGTGGCCCCTCAGCTTTCTGCCGTACAATTATTGGGACCACCATCTCAAAGACGGTTTCAAAGAGGTAGTCCACCTTGTATCCTGTTTTTGCGCTGGTCTCAAAGCACATTTTCTCAGCTGCTGGAACATCCTTCTCATCTAGCATTTTGTATTTCAGTATTTTTTTATAGAGCGCAATCGCATCCTCTGCACGAACTTGTTTTTGCACCTTCGAGCCACAGCTGGCAACTGACTTCTCAGGCCTATTTTCATCCGGTGGTAAAGCACAGTCATCGGTGAGGTCAACTTTATTTCCAACAATAGCAAAAATACAGTCAGCACTTGCACTGTCTGTCAATGCCAAGAATCTTTCTTCCAGCTCTGTCAAGCTTTGGAGGCTGTTCACATCATACGTGAGGATCACAGCAGCTGCTCCTCTGCAGTACATAGACCCGAGGCCATGAAACTGCTCCCGTCCTGGCAAAGGTTTAAACACAACAAAAAGTTAGCGTGCTGGAAGCTACATTAACCGAGTAAAAGAGTTTAAGCAATTTTAAGTGAATTTCACAAGTTTGGATGGAGCAGCGAAGGTAAAAAGTTGTATCATTTTCATGTTTTTCCTTCTGCTTTTCCATACGGCCACAGAACAGCTCAGCTCAACACTTGCTTGATTTCAGAGCAGAGAATCTGCAAAGATGAGAATGCAAGTGTGACACAGCAGAAAGGAAAAAAAAAAAGGGGAGGGGGGATTGCTGGGGTTTTTTATATTAAATTTCATACTAGTTTATTTATATCACAATAACTACCCTGCTTGCATCTACAGATGGCCCACTCCACCTATTTAACTATTTATAAACAAAAAATAAGTTTGACTCTTACCCATTCTGCTAGAATTTTTCACTCCTATAAATTCAGTGCACACGTTCAAGTGCATCCAGTTTAGAAACGTGACTCAAAGTCAGTAATTGACTTCTTCCCAGGTTTTGCAGGATTTTGTGAGCAACTACATGCCCAACAGTTCTCTGGTACATTGGCTTTATGAAAAGACGTGTTGTCTTTAATGTTGCCATATGTAGCCTGTATTGCTGTGCATCTGTCCCACCACAAGCGCACACATTTTATTTTTTAAGAGTATTAAACACACGAAATAAGAGAACCCTAACTACATTTTCAGAGGTATTTATCTTTCAAGTTGTCCTGACCATCACTGAACAACCACAGTTAATAACAAAATATTTCTTCCTCCTCATCATTCAGTGACTATCTACTAGCATCTCCAGCTAAGCCTTAGTGGTATCCTTCAAATTCATTTCTTGGAAGACAAAACTGACACTTCTTTAAATTCTGGGAAGTAAACAGTGTTCTTCAGTAGTTGCAAAGGGACTAAGGGAAATGAGGCAGAAGAGAGACAAACAGCATTTTTCTTTTCTATTGAGAACTGCAACTTTCCCCAAACACCAGCTACGTGTAGAATTTGCTGTAGTCCATGCACTTTACTTCCTAAAACGCAATCAAGAAAAAGATAATACACACTAGATTTTAACTAGTCATCAGAGTCAGCCTTAGGTCACTACAGAACAGAAGTGTGAATGAACAAAGAAGAGAAGAAAAAAAAAAAAAAGGAAAAAAAAAGCCAACTGTGCTCTTCTGAACATTAAAGAATCATCGTTTTTCAACTCTTTGTACAGTCTCTTTGCACAAAGCCTCCATTTATAGAAAATCTGGAAGTGATCTGCTTATATTCATTTTCAGAACAAGGCTACAGACCACTAGGAGTTACAGCATCATGAAATCCTTGTAAATGACTGAAAGAGGACAAGCAGAATAAATTCATGCTGAAAAATACAGGGCAGCATATACTGAGAAAACACATCCGCGCTGTGAAAGTAACTTAAGAGCCCATCTCCAGTTGGGAATAGAACTTAAAATAGATCTTTGTGTCACTGTAGTAAGTCCTTCAACAAACTTCAGGACTTCCCAGCGCTCAGAAGAGAGATTAAGTGTTCATCGTTATGAGTAAAACAAAACTGGAAAAAGTCAAACTAGAACGTGAAATCCAAAGCTCGCTACGCCTTTAACACCGAGTGAAGTTCTGGTAACTGACAAAGAAATAGGTTTGAAAAGCTTCAGAGTATACTATAAAGAGGCATAAAAGGAAGCTGGTGAGGATGCCTAGAAGTATGCAAAAACTTTTCCATGAGGAAAAAATGTGGGATCTCTCAGGCTGCTGAATTATTAAAATACAATAAAATAAAATGGTCTACAGTAGATGTCTGTAAGTCCATGCCCATACCGAGAAAGTAAGCAAGGAACAACTATTTACTCTTTCTTATAAAACAAAAAATGAGGATTTCACATCAAAAATAAGTCATGAATGGTGAATATTCCTGCACAGTGAACTATTGGCAGTGAGCATTACATGACATTGCAGAGATCAGAAGTTCAATGAATGGAGTTCAGAAAAGCGTTATGTGAAGTTTATGGAGAATTGCTTCTGTGCAATTCTGTGTAACCTCTGATTTAGTTTTCCCCCCACAAAAGAAATTTTTTAACCAGTCATTGGTTAGGTATGAAAAAAGGAGGAGGGGGGAGAAACAATAGATGTGGCTTTGTTTGGATATGTTGGGTAAGGGAGATGAGGACTGGGGAGGATAGGGGAGGGAGGAGGTCAGTACTCTTAACACTTTTTCCTCCAATCTCACGTTCAAAGTTGTGCTTTCAGTCCCACTACAACCATCTTTAAAAGTCTCCAGTTTTTCAGTAGAAGTTTATGCCATGACCTACTTTGTTTTCATCCGGACCCTGATTATACTGCGGTCTGGAAACCACAATGGAACATACATCCTCCCCCGCTCTCCCACTTCAGATGCCTAAGCCATACAACCCAGCCCCCAGAATCATTTGCTGCAGCAAACGAGTACCAGAACAATACTATTGCTTGTTTTATGGAATTTGTGTGCTAATCTAATCTTGCACAGCGTAATATAAACCATGACACTTTTACACCCTAACTTCAAACTGGCTACTTCTACAACTAGCGTACTGTTGCAAAGGGGAAAGAAACAGTAAGAATTTACCTAAGGGATTCATAATGTCAGAAGAATTATGGATAGTCTCTCTCGCTCACCCATAGAGCACAATCTACATGCAGAAAAAACTGCAGAATTTGTTTTTGCAACGCAATTTCCTTGTACAGACCACTTCTGGCACTTAAGGGCTGGAACAACCCTAGATGTGGAGGAAAAAAAAAAACCAAACAAAAACCACTACACAAAGTATTTAATATCTTACCTGTGCCCCAAGTGTGAGACAAAATAATATCAGGCACTGCAGTCAAAACCTTACTGCATGAGAACAGCCACCCCCTTCTTATGGCCTGTTATTTCTTTCTCTGGACCCATCTGGTCTCACTCCAACCTTGTACCTCTTTACACAATTAGCTAAACTAAACAGTAAACCCTGAATCTAAGAATTAAACAACTTCACCCCCTCAAAAAATAAAGGTAACAGGGAAGAGTGCCAGAGCTATCAAAAACTTTGCAATTTAAGGAACTGCAAGAACCACCAAATCAACTACAAGGGCACAATATCAGGGTAATTTCTCAATACCAAGCCACCAAAACTCATGTCTGGGTTTTTTTTTTTTTGTCATCTTTATATTTTGCCTTATTTACAGCAGTTCGACAACCCTCCAGCAATCGCTACCTGCAACACCATCAGCTTTTCAGAGGCTCTTCCAGCAAATATATGAAACCCTGTTGGGAGATGCACTCAGGAGACCACTCGGGAGCAGTGCAGCCAATGAGCATTTTCAGAGTCTTATGATGGTTGTCATAACAATCTAGTAATTTTGAGCCACATTGACCTAAGTACCATAAAGTTCATAAGAAACCCAATAGAGAAAGAAAAAGTAGACCTTGCCAAGAGGCTAGCCTGATAAATAAACCAGGTTGAAGTGTGCAGAGGCCTGAACTTCAGGCCTAGGCTTTGGTCTAGCCAGGCTGCTACAGCACCCTGACCTCTCAGCCAGAAGGTGGCTGCCCATGTGAACACTTTCTCTGGATGGGACCTGACCAAGCATCCCCTTTCCTTCCCAGCTGTGGGATCCAGTGACCACAGCAGTGCTAGCCACTGCCCCGGTCTCCTCTTCGGAGCTCTCCTCCTGCCCACCATCCCCAGGGGTGGTTATCCAAAGTAGCCTGTGAAGCTGCTGTTGATGTCTGAGAGCAAAAGATTTCCTCCAGACAAATTTGAATGTTCCTTACCTACCACCTCTTCAAAGGCTTTCACCACAACTTCCTTAGTAGCCTAACTTCCTACACATACACTCTTTCAAGAAATCCTCTACCTGAAGAACAAGCCTCAGTGTTAAGTACGTACAAGAATGCAAAACAGACTGTTACTTTAAGTACTGAGGGAATAAAACATCACAAATACTAGAGCACTAAAAAGGTCTTCCAGGAAATACTGAAAAAAGTACTGGCATTACTCTGATATCACAGTCTGAGCCTGTCCTAAATTCTGAGCTCCTTAAGTAAATATGTAGTGTGGAAAAGTACACGAAGGTGAGCAATAGAAGCACACTAACACTGCATTAAAAATGAACAAAAATGCAAAAATATCCAAGAGGTTCTCAGTCTGTAAACCAAGTATCTTCCAGGGATTTTCACTGTAATTTAAAGACAACTGTAACCTGAACAGTAGAGAGGAATTAACACAAACACAACGTTATCAGCTAGGTTCTGCCATTCAAATTCTTCTCCTTTATGAGAGTCTGAACTTGAGTGCATATGAAGAGAGACAGGAACTGTGCCCTATAGAAATAGCCAGAACAGGAACAAAAAGAGAAAGTACACCACCTTTGACACAGCATAAAAATCAGTATTAGAAAGAAATGAGAATTGAGGATTCAGCTGCAGTGGATGAAGGTTCAAAGGGTGACCCTGATGATCTTGTGTTACCTCAGCGGGAACATCCGCGTGATCACAAGAGCAGACAAAGAAGCTCCTTTTTAAAGAACAGCATTTCCTTCTGTTTGCAGACAAAGCAGTAAAGTTGTGACCCTTTAAAGGGCATGAAGGGAAACAATTTTGCTAGGCACTGAGATTTCTGTTTGTGCATGCATACCAAGATACATACTGACTCTCCAAAAATGAGCCATAAAGGTCCCTGAAGGCTTCAGGAAAATTGTCCTGCCTATATGCAACTCAGGCAGTAGTTTTAACATTGATTCAGTCAGAGTTCTTCGCTACCTTGGTCAAGATTGATATTTATTCCTTCTAGGTGGCTTTATCACATTTCTCTTGAAGTCGGGAGCTTTATGAAGAACCAGACTATGCCTGCGGTTACTTGGGGATAAAAATAAAGGTCTCCATCCAAAATGATTAACATGCAGGACATAAGTAGGAATTAGTGGAAACAGATGAGTCAGAAAGCACTAGAGAGCTCAATTTGTACATATCCAGGAGCTGTCTGAATACCTGATTTCCAAATCCATTAGAAAAATGCCAACATTTGGTTTTCCTCAAAGACAAAATTCCCCATAGAATAAAAGACTCTGGGAGAGAAAATCAATCAATCAATCAATCAAAACAGCACAGTACAACCATCCACCCCCCCCCAAAAAAAAAAATCACCCACCAAAACAATTAAAAATTGAGCAACTAAAAAATTCATTTAAGCTCCATCTTCCCTTAGTATAATACATTCATAATGCTACATTATAGAATACTCATGCATATTTAAGTTTCAGAATGCAACAGACCTCTAGCTCTACTAAAAATCAAGATGACATTTATGTTGTTTATACTCATTATTTAGATATGAATCAAAAGTCGAGGCATGAACTGTGCCCTATTTCAAAGGCTTCTATTTAAATTATTAAAATTAGATAGGGATGTCTTGGCCAAAGCAGAACATAACATAAACATAGTTAAGTAAAGTACTGATCTTAATACCCAAAGGGTTTCACTTTCATGTTTTAAGTAGAAAGAGATACATATGGAAGAAGAAAACAGCCACATGGGTTAAAGGAACAACAAAAACATTCTTTAATACAGTTCTCCAAAGAAAAAAAAAACATCAAAAAGAGTCAGTCAAGAAAGCGGGTTCAATGTGCTATGACTGGGACAAGTTTACTCCATTTCTAAATTCAACTTACTCTCAATTGCAAACATCCCCACCCTACAAACGTGAATCAGTTTGTGCTTGCAAAGCTCATTCTGCAAAACTGCAGTTCAGTGTGAGCAAGAAAGCCACGTGAACAGGAGCAGTTTATTGCCTTCTCACTTAGGCAAGATGAGAAATCATGATCAAACTGAGCCCTGTCCTTCAGTCAGCTTTAATTATTGTACTAGAAATATCACACCCCCACTAACAAATGTTTCATTTGAACACAAAAATCCATGGCTAGAAAGAAGGTAAATTATCCAGGGTATAATCATTATCTATGAATTACTTAAATCCCCTTAGATCTGGTCTTAGAAAATGGTTTGTTTGTTTTTTTTCAAAACCACTTTTACAATAAATAGAAGCAATTAACACAACTTCGGTCAGAGATCACAATATTTGAGTGGAGGCAAGTCTGAAATTCAAACAAACCAACGATGTATTTGAACTGTCTGCCACAGATGTGAACGCCATACAAACAGTAAACAGTGAAGCAGAAGATGCTTTCTAATACATACAACTTCATGACTTCTGAATAAAAGGCAGATCTCAAGAGTTCAGCGTGCTCTTTCACAGGAAGAATGTTAGCATTTTTTCCTGATCTGCAACTGGCATTACATCACATTAATCCAGTCCTCACTGAATTCACATACAGAAATTTTACACAATCCCCTGGCAGATTATAGAATAGAATTCTATTGAATTCTTTTCCATTTAATAGATCTGATTTTGTCTGAACACACAGATAAATTATTTGAGAAAATCCAGCGAGTTCTCTAACTGGAGGCTTAGCACTATAATCCCAACGTTATGGCTATGGTACCGCAGTATGCCTTTTATCCTGACAGATTAAGATGCACCCTTGTATATAAATAAAAACATTAGAGATTTTTTTTTTTTTTAGCAGTCTACTAAACTACCATCAGCAATCCCGCAGTATCTGGGATAACACAATTTACACATATTTTGGGATGTGTTTTATAAGGGAAACCTAAATTTTGACAGGAATCAGAATGAGGAAAAAATACACTGACTAACTGGAGTAACTCTTAGACACAAACTTTTAAAACATCATAAACCTTTTCTTTGGAGGATAACCACCTGTCCCCTGCAAACTTACGCAGAAATATTGAGCGGATATTAACACAGTCTCCATGGAATAAGAGGAGAAGCTACATTAGCATTCAGGGAAAACTATGGGATCATTGGCATTCCCAAGCATCAAGGCCTATGACTGGGGATTCTGTCTCCAATGTAACATGCAAGGGAAAAAATAAAACTCATCCTTTATTTCCATTCCTTTATGTAACAAAACCAAGATCCTTTCAGGCATCTAAATTAACTATTAGTGTTCTGCCAAGAGAAGATGACTATGCCCTGGAAGGCTAGTCCACACCACACCAGCAATTACCAGTGTGCCTTAAGAAAGAAAAACACCCCTACCTCCCCTGCTTTTGTTACGGGCACTAAAAACGCGAATTGTGTATTTCTATCCTCTATTAAAAAAAAAAAAAACAACCCAGACATGGAAAGCAGGACAAAGACGAGAAAAGAGTAAATTTGTAAAAAGCTTAAAAACAAGTTACAGAGAAAAGACCAGAACACCGCACCCTGTATCCTCTGAGAGGTTTTGCTCTTTTTGCTTGTTCTAGTACAAAGGCAGCACAGGAGTTCAGTTTTTCTGAGCTGTAATCACCAGCAGTATGACTGGGAAAGGAATCAATTCAGAATATTTACAAATAATAAAAAAAAAAAATCACTAGAAGGTATCTGAGAAAAAGGGGGCATTTACTTAGGGGAGTGAATTTCACTACACTCTATACTTTGGAATAAGAAAACATTTAATTATAAAAGCCATGTCCAGACTTCTTTTAGCCTATTTCTTTCCCTTCCCTTTAAATATAATTAAAAATAACTGGTACGCCATGTAAGTAAAGTTTGCAGGACAAGTTTCAGCAGGGACCATAGGTAAAAGATTTTGCGCCAAAATTCTAGCCACTTCACCTGCCCTCTGAAAGATGAGCCTTCCCTTAAAGAATTAATAATTTTGCTAATAGCAGTGTTCGCTTTCTTTACAGATTCAAGCATATTCCTAGTTTACAGCTTTAGGCAGATAAAATTACAGCAGCAACTATTATTACTCTGCTTCTCCTTTTATGGTTTTGATCAATAAAAAGTGCTCATAATTCTATTTTGGCTGCATTTCCTTTTTTTTTCTTTTTTGCTATGTGCATCCAGAGGGATTAAAGCACAACCCATTCAAGAAGCCATGGTCGACTGGGAGCACAAGCCCCATCATGCCCCGCTCCTTTCCAAGAACAGCTTTCCCTCATCACACTTGAACTATACCAATAGGTCAAGCAGTTTCAGCTAACACTTGAATCACTATTGAAACACCAATTCAATTAACATTCCAAAAGTGATACTTTGGCACAATTCACAGAAAACAATCCTTGCAAAGAAGTTCACTTAAATGGGCCTTTTATTGTTAGGACAAATATCACGCTGAGAAGTTATGCAAGAGTAATATCAGCGTGGTGTGCTGCACATCACATGCCAAACCGTAAGATGTGGTTAATGATCTACGGGATCATCTGAGCTTTATCCGAAGAAGACGGTTTGTTGTGATACATTTTTTTTGTCAGCAAATGGGCACAAAAAAAAAAACCTGTTTAACAGAAGTGGTAAAGCGGAAAATAATGGTGATTTTTGCTACACAGTTCTTTTATTTCATATCCTCCAACAAGGTAATCCTTCTGGGCATGTGCTGGTAGAAGCTCCAAAATAAATGTCTAGTCACAGCATTTTTCTGATGTGCTGAAGAGATGATTCAAAAGACATACAGCTATAACTCACAACACACCTTTGAAGAATCCACAACTGAAATGCGGGTAAAAATTTCTCTGTGGTTTTCTTGACAGTTAGCAGTGTGATAGTTCACAGAGAAATGAGCTTCTTTTTGTAAAAGCTTCACTTTCTAAAGGCAATTAAACTAAAACCAGATGTCTAGCAGTTTACGCCGGTGTTGGGTCCTGCAGACAATGCTGGGTCACAGCTGATTACTGCAGATGAAACCCTCTCACCCACATCTCAACTACAATAAACATGCCTCAGTCATCCTGTCAAATCCTATATTATTCAGTCATGAACTAGTTTAAATATTCCCAGAAATTTTTTAATCCAGCCCTGAAGAGTAGTTTGTCAATTTTCATTCCATAACTGGCAGCGAAGACCTCCATTACTGGTACCCAAAGACAGACCCACTGGACACACTCAAGGGAAAGAGGAGATCAAGTTAACATGCGAGAGAACCAATAAATAAATAAATAAAAATTCACAGAGCCAGGCCAGAGATCAAGTGTAATCCTCATTCAAGTCTGACCTCCTGCGTAATATAGATGTTAGAATTTCACTCAGCCCTTGTCTTGTGACTGAGGAAGAATTTGCATTACATAAAGCAGCCAAAGAAAATGAAGTTAATATCCCACAAATTAGCTTGCTGTATTCCAGCTTTCAAACTCTGAATTTTTATAAACTTCACCCTCATGAAGTATCCTCTTCACAAAACCCCCACCAAACTCCAAACTAAAAAAACCCTACATTCCTCAAAACCCAGAAAAACCCCACATCCTTCCCTAAAAGGTGTTCTGTATAACTTCACCTCCTTCTTATTAGGCCAGAAAAATCAACACTTGTTCATATTCAGGGTCTTTGCCCCTTGTAGATTCCTCTAAAATATTAACCATACCTGTAGCTTTTCTCCAATCTTCCTCTATGGTTCTATAACCAAGACTGTAAAAGAGTGCCACCAAATCTATGAGGTTACTTAAATTCTTCACTACTTTCATCCCTCCCTACACTTGGTATACTTTTCAGAACAGCTCATAGGCTCTGGGACACCACAAGGTACCAAGGGTTCAGTTTGTCATCTACAGCCAACTCAATGGCCATATTCTTGCCCAAATAAATCCAGCTTAACCTGTTACCAGCACTCCAGACCATTTGTCCGTCTTCATTTGTGGCCTTCCATATTTGTTTAGTCTGCGTATTTCTATAAAAATATGACTGCAGCTAAAGAGACTTATCAACTGAGTGTCTCTGGACTAAATGCATAGTTATGGTATCTATAACTATCGATGTCTTCACCAGACAAAGCAGCTACACAACTCCTATGTAAAGGAGAAGAAATACTATCAGACAAGATCCCTATTATCTACAAGATTTAGCCGATGAACTAGTTTCAGCTTTTCTGGGACCAAAAGAGTACCTAGAATCTTCTGTTGCAAAAATACAAAATTGTTTTTCTTGCTGGCAAAAAATAAAGGAGAACTTACCATTCTAATAATGAAATTAAGCCTGAGCTTCTAAACTCCCATGAATTTTAATTTTGAAATCCAAGTCCCCAAAGAAACATTAATTTTACTCCACCAATGTGTTTTCTAGCCAAAGTTTTACACTTCGTATCATGCTTAGTAACTCAAGGCATTACATAGAAAAAAAAGCTCCTAAGCACACTATCTAGCATGTTTTTGCCAACGAAAAATTTGGCTAGACCTGCAAAAAAACCCAACTGCCTATTTGTAGATAAAGATCCCACTGACACCTCTACAATCCTGAACAGCTTTTTCATTTAGCTAGATAAGACTGACTTTTTTCAAACCACCCATTTTATTTAGTTCTCTTGCTGTACTGCGTTTACTTTCAAGAGAAGGCAATAACCCCAGAAACTTCAAGCAGTACACGTTTTCAGCTGTCTAGAAGAGCAGTGCCTTGTTAGAGACAAACAGAATTGACTTTAGCCCTGTCAGACCAGCAAGCGTACCCCGAGCGCATCTCCAACAAACTGAAAAAACACCAGTATTTATCCATTTCCCTCTGTCATCTCACAGTTAGGTAGGAAGATGTTTTATCTAAACACTGAAGTCTGGCAAAAGAAATGAGGTCATGCCAGATTTATGGGACGTTATCACCTGCCGCTGAAATCTCGCATCAGCACTATCGCCACTGAAAAGAAAATGTGGCAGGGCACTTGAGAGTTAAATTTATGAAGGTCTGGTATGCCTGTACTAAAATGAGAGAAGGAGTGCAAGGATAAAATCAGAAATTTAAATCTAAGCAAATAAAATGTAAACAGTGATGTAAAATTCTCCTGAAGCTTTGCATTTAGAAGACAATTTTAAACAGCTACTTAAAAAGAAGTGGGCATTTGGCAGATGACCTTCTGAAGGAAAGATATGATTGGAAGAAAAACATGGGGGGAAGGAGGTAGGGGGGGAACAAAAAACCAACCCTTCGAATTTACTTTGGAAGAGTTGTGCAGGAAGCAATAGCACTCAACACTTAACTGCATCAGCAGAGCTTGACGGTCAAATACTGCTCAGCAGCGGGTGACAAAGAGGCCAGTCACAGGACGGGGCTGTAAAACACTCGCTTCTGGCTTATGCCAGAAACCTTTTGGTTGTAAAGCCCTCAAAAGAAAGTCCCTCCTACAAAAAAGCAATTAATTTTCCACAGGATGAGTTTCAAAAGCAACTGTCTTTTCTTTCCAGCACCGAAAACTGATACTTTTTCCTTAAATTTACACTTCCATTCCACAGGGGAAGGGGCAGCACAGATGAGCCCACTTCTCTACACAATTGCTAAGCAGAAGCTGTTAGCAGGTCCTTATCTTCAGAGTTACTCTGAAAGTAGATCTTCAAAGCCCATGCTCCCTCCCAAAGTTTGCTCTTCAAACCGAGAGGCTGGTCCTCAGCTGAGGCAGGAATGCACAGCCAGGTGTATTTTAGCACAGCTCGACCGGCATTATGGGGCCAGGAGGCCACTCCAGACATACTGGATGTTTTATATTGCTCAGAAAGGAACTAGCAAGTTAATTTGACTTCCGATTTACCCAAGCAAGCATTGATACAGGTGTGGGATTTGAAAGAAAAAAAAATAAACCTAGCAATGGGTCAGATTAATTGAGATTGCCCTCCTAAACGTTACCATGCACTCTGAAATGCTCCCACTCATCAGGCATTCCTGTCTGGCCTCAGCAAACAGTTAGCAAGTCAGCATCTGCCCACTCCCTCACAGATGAGAAATGCTTACTGGTTTTATTCATTTTTATTCCTGTTTTAAGTTTACTTAGTTTTTTCAACTTCCTCATTAGACACTTTTGCTTTAGATAGCTCTTTACAACTTCTTTTTTTTTTTTAAATCAAAATTCCCCAGAAGATTTTTTGCAGATGGGTAACTACATACATACCTTGTCAATCAATACAATACAACATAGTATTTTTTGATCAAGGAAATACCATGAACTTAAACAACACCCAAATTAAGGACAATGACACTTTAGAGAAGAAAAATAGCTCATTGTTACAGAGAGCAGATCCTCTTTGGGTTTTGTATCCAACCATAAATAAAATTAAATCGTCTAATCTATTAGAAACATTATTCTTTTTCCATATTACCACTTCAGCCTCAAACACTTCATATGTATTTCTGCCTCCTGGCTGTTGGTCTTCAAATGCCTTCTTCGCAAGTATAGGAAACCAAACCACCAGCTATGAACTTTTTTGAACGCACTGACTCAAGCAGAGTCATATGATAACACAGTAAATTCACTTTCTGTTTCACAGACCCACAAGAAGGCTTCACTTACAAGAACATTAGCTATGGCAGTACCTATTTTCTATCAGACCCGCTTGAATGACACTTATTTCCATCCCACCATCAATACTTTGGAAGCATAAGCAGCAGCAACAGGCTGACAGAGCTCAGTGCTCCACTTTGGGGCCATCCCAGGACAGAGGGTGTTAAGAGACTGTAAAAATCTCAGTCTTCAGACATTTTCAGGGATCTCCAGGGTGCTTTTACCACAGCACCAGGGTACCAGAAGCAACAGCTTTTTAGCCTTCAGAAATTAGCCAGGACAACCTGGTCACATATCTGTGGGAATGCACCTTGCCCACTCCTCCCCACAGCCAGAAACCATCCTCTTCTTCCAAAACAGTAGCATGCCTTTTTCAGTCCTCTGCCCTGGTGAGACCTCACCTGGAGTACTGTGTCCAGTTCTGGAGCCCCCAGCACAAGAAGGATGTAGACATATTGGAGCACGTCCAGAGGAAGGCCACCAAAATGATCAGAGGAATGGAGCATTTCTCCTATGAAGACAGGCTGAGGGAGTTGGGGCTGTTCAGCCTAGAGAAAAGAATTCTCCAGGGGACCCTTATAGTGACCTTCCAATACCTGAAGGGGGCCTACATGACGGCGGGGGAAGATCTATTCAAAAGGGTTTGTAATGATAGGACAAGGATCAATGGTTTTAAGCTAGGACTTAGATTTTTAGACTAGATACTAGAAAAAAACGTTCTTTAATATGAGGGTGAGAGATCACTGGAACAGGCTGCACAGAGAGATGGTGAAGGCCCCATCCCTGGAGTCATTCAGGGTCAGGCTTGATGGGGCTCTGGGCAACTTGCCTTAGGTAGAGTTCACCCTACTTGTGTAGGGAGGTTGGACCAGATGAGCTCTAGAGGTCCCTTCCGACCTAAAACATTCTATGATTCTAAATGGGTAGAAGTAAAGGCCATGGATCTTGCAAACCAAATGAAAGTTCTACTATTTCCACAAGAAAAATTCACATCAATAACATGTGATATAAACCTAGGCCCACTCAATAGACAGATGTTTTTATGATTTGTTTCAGCATCAGTTTATTTATAGGCAGGTTCTCAACCAAGAACGCAGGCAATTCATTCACGCATAATTCATCCTCAACAAAATTAGAACCACTTCTACTCCTTACCAACCACCACCAGTTTCTATTCTTCACAGGGTGTTTCTGGATAGTTGCTATTTACCAAAAGCAGAAGGATGCTGTGGCAATGTGGTGGGCGGCATTTGGCAAGTATCAGAAGTGGGAGACTGTGACAGACATGCAGCTGCCAACAGGGTTTTACAGGAATGTACTTAAAACTCATTCATCTCACTCAGGTATTTCCATCACAGGACACATGGCTTGTGTTTTCAGAACTTGCTCTGTCTAAGATGAATGCAGATCTTTTACATTTCCAGTACTACTTTTTCCTTTTAATTCCACTTTGTTTCCTCATATTAGTACTCACCGTTTCCGCATATTTAGTACTCGCTGTTCAGAGGCATTAGTTTGAGGATTAAAGAAATGAAAACCACAAAACAGGCCTGGTAAAAATTGATCTCACCTCACTAACGTTCACCAACCTGGTGCAAAGAGTACCACTCAAAACCATAAACAACTCAGTTCTGAACTTTCTGTACAGAGTAAGTGACAAAGAGTAACGTTATCAGTGTGCAGTGTCTACCCATTCAACCCAGGCCATGAGGGAAGCTACTTACCAAAAAGGACCTGCCTAAAGATTTTCATACACTACATACTTTACTTTCATAATTAAAGTGATGAGGCAGCATCTCTATGTCACAAAGTGCTCTCCCACTGAAAAAGAGGATGGACACCAACTATTCCACTTCCACTGGGCTTACAGGGTTTGAAGTAAAAAATAATAATAATAAAAAAAAGACACTGGGCAGGACAATGTAGAAAGGACATAAAATGCTAGAACAGGAAAGGAGAGAAGAGAAACAATACAAGTGTGATATATAACTATCTGCTGTGGGAGAGCAAGCTTGAGTCCTGAAGACAGAAGAGAGAGTGTTTTGTTCCTCATCATAAAAACGAGAAGTAATCATACTGATGGGGGTTGGAGGAGCCAAGCGGTTTAAGACATTTTCAGTTTCACAAAATCAGCTATTTATTTTTTAAATAAGCAACAGCCTCTATAAGAAAAAAAGAAATCAACCAATCAATCACTCTTATTATACCAGTGGAATTTTTCTGGTTTTAAACACCCAAGTCTCACTTGCAGCAATGAACAAGACCTTACGATCCCTTTGATAAATCTTGGAAGTTGACAACTCAACTACATAGGGCTTTTTCTTTTGTTCAGTTTTTAACTATAAACCGCTACAGATTCTGGTTATTGCTCCCTTTTATGAATAAACCAAAATCTTGGCCTTTTTTTTGAAAGCAAACAACGGCTAGAGAATGGAAACAAATAAATAATAATAAATTTTAAAAACCTTTAAAATATAACCAAAAGTCTTATTTCTAACTTCCACAATTAAGAAGAGAGCAACGACAGATTTCTACATCCAGAGCACAGACCCCACTATGAGGAACAGAAACTGAACTTCTGGGGACTTTCACAACATAAGGCACTAAACTACATGAAGCTTCAGTCCATCCATCACCAGATGTAACCTGCACAACCAGAAAGGGAAGTCAGTCAGCTCAAACTCCTTGGGAAAGGGTAGCAGGAGCTCAGCTGAAGGTCACTGCAACCAGGGCACACCACCTCACATGTATGTGCTTATACTGCTGTTCTTGAGTGGATCTGGAACATGAGCTTAAGCAGAAATCAAAGTGGGTTGACTCCACATAGAGAAATTACCTAGTCAATGACCAGCATTTAGACATTTCTTTTGGTTTAAGGGCTATTTCAATCTAACTAACTTTTATTTCACATGCTTTATGAAGCATTCTTTATTCTCTTCCCCCACCTCTCAGACTGCTTTGTTGGGGTTTCTAGCTAATGTATTCTTAGAGGAAGTACATTTTCCTGAAGGTCTAAGCAAGACATCCTTCATTTTATGGTACAAGTAAGAGAAAAATTAAATTTCAAGTACTTAAGTATCTATGGTCAAATATTACAAATGACTAAAAATTCCTACGCAGTCATCAGCCGCAGAATTTAAAACGAAAATGTCCATCTATTTTAGCTGTACTAGAGACCATTATTTATAAACTAAACATGTAAGAGCAGCTGGATGGCTGAACAACATCTTTTTGTACTTCTGGAAATTCCTACAAAATACAGAGAAAATGGTGGTTAGGAATATTAAATCACGGAACAGATTAAAGAAAAAATGTCAGTGGATCAACAGGAGAGGCTGAGTGAACAGGGAAAACTATCTACCTCAGACACTTCACCATTATTGAACAAAATTATTCCACTCTTCAATTCATTAACCTGTAAACCAGGGCGGGGGGAAGGTATTCTCTGTAGCTGAGGACATGATGAGTTATTTTCATGACAGGAAAAAAACAAAACCAGAATTTGTGAAAGGGCGGAACAGAAAGCACAGAAGCTGTAACTCATAATTAGGACATTAGCCTGTTTGAGCATTGAAAGTTGTAAGTTTCTTTCCTCCTGAAGTCCTGTACACGAAGTTTCCACCACGTTACAAACTAGACTGAAATGTATTTTTGCTCCAATAGAATTGGCGAAAAGGCAAAAGCTCAAATACACATCTTCCTCTTTTTGTTTTATCTATAAAACACTAATAAATTCAAGCTCACACAGGTCTTCAGACTTTCAGCAGAGTTCTTCCATGAATGGCTCCTTTGTGGCCCATGTAAAACCAGCTTCAATTCTAGTCTGCTTCCTAACAGCTGGACAGATATGTCACAAAATTCAAAACCACATCTGATTTTCTATCTCACTTTAAAAACAACGTTAAGTTCTCTTCCAGATTAGGCTTTTTCCATGCCCAGGTAAATTAGAAGGATTTGGAAGTCTTGGATGTTTATTGAGTTGGTTGTCCTAAAAGACGTTATCCTGGATCTCCTGTGGTAAAGGATGGCAAACTACTTATATATAAAATTCATTCAAATTAAGAGCACAAAACAACACATTTCCTTTGACCACTTCTGCTCTCAGCAGTACCACTTGCATAAGCTAAGTTTAATTGCCAAGTTCAAATCTCCTTTCCTGGGCATATCTTCAGGTACTGCATATTAAGTTATCGATAATGACAGGTGTAGAAAAAGGAATTTATCAGAAGTTTGATGCCTTTTGATCAAATCTCAGTATGTTCTACCCATTGTTCAGCTGGAAGAAAGCAAATCATTCAGACTAAGGAGAGAAAATGATTCTTTCTCTTCCATAATTTTTAATGGTTCCAACTGCATCCACCGCAGACTCAGCATCCTTCTTGACAGAGATTCAAACAAAGGTTACTTGTTTGGATATTTTTGCAGTAGTACAACGTGACTCAGAGGAGGAATTACTAAGGGTACCTTCAGTTCAGGCAGTGAAATGCTGCCACGGGAGAAATCATTGGGAAGCTCACATGGCTACTGCTTCAACATGAGCTAGCAATTGTAGCAAAGCAAACATATAAGATACGATTGCATTGTGCAATAAAGATACTTAAACTAGCCTAAGTATCAGGAGCAGCTCAGCCAAGGCACTGCATAGCTGGCTGCGAGTCTTGCTGGCTTTGACATTTGTGCACCACAGCATGCATGTCCGTGTGAGATGAAACAAGAAGGGCCATGAGAGCTCAAAGTAGTAATTGTAAAGCCATACAGCTAAACAGCCAGCTACCTGCCCTGTACCTGCATTTCAAGCAGCCACTGTCACCTTCCTTCTGAAAGAAAGGTTCATTGCATAGTCAACAGAAAAAAAAGGGAAAAAAAAAAAAAATCACAACCCAGACTAAGTTCAGGCACCTAACCATACAACACTAATATTAAGTAGCTATTTGTTTTTCATTGCTCAATGTGTCTGGTACCCCAGAAATAACCAGAATTGAGTCAACATGAGTTACTCTGTACACATTCATCTCCACATTACAGCTAATGAAGCTTTCTGCTGTGCTGCACAACACTGTTTACTCAGCTAGAGAGAGAACTACTAGGAGAAAAAGTATCCCGTATCTTGCCCGTGTTTTCCTTCATGCACAAACTGCTGAAAGAGAGGCCATTTCTTAGACTGCTCAGGTACACATTTCACAAATACTTAAGTCAAACTGAAGAGTGCAACAAGGCCTTAAGAACTTGTTTTCTTGCACAGAACACTTATTTACACCTTTCCACATATACTACTAAGACACCAGTTTTACTGAAGGGTAAACACCAGTTCTGGTAGAAAATTTCAGAAGCGAACCCCAATTTCTCCCACCTGCTCCCAGTCCACCTAGAAGATGAATTTTCATATGTCTGCAACTTTTGTTGGAAGCTTTGCCATTGCATTTATATTGTTTGACTAACCATTTATCTTATTCATGCCTCCCTCTCCCAGACATTTTCAGTATTGTCACAAGCAGACAGTCAACACTTAAAATAACCTTTCAGCTGTTGAGTCAATTTTGACAGAGATATCTGGACAATACACCTCTTTCTTCCGTAAGCAGGGACAAAAGGATTCAATGCCAAAGGCACAAACTCTTCATTATGAAGATTCTCTGTATCACTCCAACCTAGGATCTGGGGCTTTAGAACTCGGGTGCAAGATAAATGTCTTCAGTCAGTTCAAGGACTTGTACAAACTCAATTGTATCAGCCAAAGACAAGAGGCAAAATTTTCACAGAAAAAGAACAACCCAGGCTGTGCACCAGAGACTAGACACACGCATTCTTGTTCTCCTTTCCACCGTCCACTCAGATGCGCTTGTCGATATAACGGTCCATTGTGGTCATATTTTACAATACAACTCTAAAACTCAGGCCTCAGTCTAGGCTAAAATTAGAAAGCAGAGACACTGGACACCTTTAGCCATGCACAGAGCTCGGGTCACCAAAACTACTCAGAGAGTCTCACTGTACCATCAAGTGGTTTCCCACTCGGACTAGAACAGCGCAGACACTTTGCACACTGTTATTAAATACCACATAGAAAGTGGGGATTTAACGTGGAGGTTGGAATACAGAAGTTACCGTAGAGATTCATACGCAACATTTATCTTGGCCTGCATCGAGAACTCACAACAACATGGCCTGCCCTCCCCATTAGCTTGCCTCCACAAGAGCTGGCAGTAGAATTACACACTAGAAGTTAAATTCCTCTTTCAGTAAATTGATTTAGCTATAGCTGAATAAATAAAAGCATGTTACTTTCGTCTCCTGTTTCTTTTTGATGTGTATTTCTCATGATCCCCTCTGACGAGGTAGTTCCACATTTTTACTTTGCATATAAAAGCACTTTCTTTCAGCAGCACTGAATTTCCTACATTTGACTTTACTTATCATATTTTTAAGTTGTGGGACACAGAAAATAAAACTTCCTCCGGGACTTTCTTCATATTTTAACCACTTCCCAAGTTATTTTGCTCTTTTCAGAAAATATAGCAGAAAAAAAAAGTAATCTGGTGCACTGTTTAAAACAGCAGCAAAACCATGCTTCCAGGCATGGTCTAAAGCTAAACCTTTATTCCTGCTTCTGAACCTGCTTCAGAGGCTTCAGATACAGAGCTTGCCAACAGTGAACTCTCTTCAATGGTTTTCCCCATGTACACAAGAGATTTTTCTCAGCAGCAAGCCATACGGTCCCTTTGAACCTCTGCTCTTAACAATTTCCTTTTCAAGATCTGAGGACTATAACCATACACAGTAATCCCAGGGAAGACACACTGTTTGTGTATGAGGCACTGGTCCTCAGCTGTCATTGCTTTAGATGCAACAATTATGAACAACTAATACACAGAGGCCACCGTGATATTCCACAGGATCATTTTTCCAAAGAGAAAAAACAAACAAACAAACAAAAAAAAACACCACACCAAAACACAAACCACAAAGCCTCTTGGTTCCAGCTTGCCTCCAAGCTGTGACTCACCAGCAACAAACTTTAGGCATTTTATTCTCCAGAACTTCCATCTCCTATCTTGTTAAATTCCCACTTCTCAAGCACAACCACACACTTAGCAGCCTTCCTCACTAAATGATCCCTGCTCCCCAAGACAGGTTTTGAGATGATATCCCCTAAACCCTTCCAACAAGCAAGCTGCTCCACTAAAGGTACCTCATCACACATTCAGTAACACCCAACACTAACTGCTGCTCTATCACCATTTCATCAAGTTCAGAAAGGCCTTTCCTGCGTGCCTTTTTGCTTAGACTAACCTGCCTATCTCATCTGGAGCTTCCTTTCCCCTGCTGTAATTCTCTACTTCCAAAAGCCGAACCCAGCAGAATACCAAAAAGAGTGGCTAGCTACTACCAGTCTTCGCCTGTGAGAAAAACACACCCTTTAATCCTACTCTTCCTTTGTTCTGTTTCAATATGATGGAGGACCATGCTTCCTCCCTACCTAAGCCTATTTATATATTCTTCACTGCACTGGGGATCATTTGCCTTCAGGGCAGCTGGAAGATCATCCTACCTGAGTCACACCCTATCCCAGGTTTTCCCTGAAAACTTCACTGAGTCACCCCCTTCCCAGGAGAAAAACACGTGCAGAAGGAAGTGTATGTCAACACAGATAAATCTGGAAGAAGGAAAAAAAAAAAACAAAAAACAAAACAGCCCCAAAATCTAATTAAGCAAGGAAGGAACCTAACACCTCTTACCAACTCAACCCTAGCCCAAGAAAGCTCGGCACAGGCAGGTACCTGCACTGCTGTCAGTGAAACACTGGTGATCAGAGATCAGAAACTGTGCGCAATTTACACATGGCTCATCAGCACAGATCCATCAGACATCAGCAAATCAGTCACAAGAGACTTAAGCATTTGTTACACAGATAGGATGCAGGTGACCCAAGCCACAGAAAAGCCTTTTCTGGGCTATGCTTATCCTATTTGTCCCTACTAGCTCTGACAAGTTAGAAGTCACCAAGAATAATCTACAGGTACAAAATAAAGGGGTGGAGGGCACAAAAATGTGAACTGATAGCTGAATATTCACAGAAGAAACCAGTCAAATCAGTTCTTGCGAGCAGACAGCTAGCAGAAGATAAAGGAAGGAAAAGAAGGGAAGTTTCTTTCCCAGTTGACCTTTATATTTCCCCATTATAATGCTGCATGACTATCTGTTTGCAAGTTCAAAACCCAGCCTCTTTCTTAAAATACGATTACAGGATCATGAAGTGAACTTTATATAATACTTGTCATTAACTTTCCAGTTGGCTGCTGGTAAAGCTACCAGACAGCAACACGGGGAACATGACCAGTAATAATTAAGAAACCTTGCTGCTGGGGGCACCACTTATCTGCCAGATGAACAAGTGTCACCTTAAGAGAGACAGAAATCTAACATACAAACCACTTTTTCCTTTCAAAATATGAAGGTATCAGAAAATACATCTGAACACTCAAAAGCCTCCCACAACATTGTTAGCTGCAGCCACTAAGCGTTAGTATTCCAAGCCTAAAGGTGGAGCAGGACCTCAGAACTTCAGGATGTTTGCACCGCCCAAGATAAATGGCTATGTGCTAGCTCAGAGCTGCATGCCATTGACACCCAGCAGGAAGTTTTGTTTACTTCACAGCTGCTGTTAACACTGCCTAGAAGATATATGTATATATCTATATCACACACACAGATAGATAGATAGAGTTTTGACATCCTGAGTCTCCAACTTTCAGTCCTTTCAATCGAGAAAGTTCTTCTGGCTAATGTTGTTGCTTACCTTCCTTCCTCCAGAAAAACACTCCCTCAGACATACCACTATGAAGGTCTCAAAGCATACGCTTGAATGTTTTAGAGACTAGGGCCCTATCCAGCAGGCTAGTCCTTTACAATAAACTAAAAGTTTACAATCTGTCTCATTTTTTATAGTTTATGCATTTTTTAATATGTCTTTATATTAACTGACCCAAAAAAACAGCAAATATAATTTCTAGCATCAGAATATAAGGAATAAATAATTCTCTGCACTAAGAATACAAAAGCAGTCACACTGGCTCAGACACAAGAGCATCTATCCAAGCCTCTGATAATGGAGAAACAGTCAAAAGCAGATGGCTAGTTTAAAAAAAAAAAAAAGAACATAAAAGCATGGCAAGCATATGATACTTCTCCCAGGTATTCTTCCATCTGTGGCTTATTTGTTTCCTTGAGTTGAATGCAATTTCCAAATAACTTCTCTCATAATCATCAGATTGGGAAACTGGAAATGTTGAATTATTTGCTGTGAGCAGTTACATAAAAAATAACCAAATCCGACAACTTCCACACACCCTTTTTAAAAGACTTGCAGGTAAGAATATGAAAGATTTAGATTAGACTAAGCAGCCGATTTTTCCAAGATAAAGGGGGATGTGAATGTACAGCCAAAAGAGAAGCCCTCCCTAGAATAACTGATTTGCACTTCAGACCTAACTTGGTAGAACAGGTCAGGTGTGCACTTCTGTGATTTACTGAGTGATAACAACACACAAACACACATTTTAAGCCCTCTGGCAAGCAAATTTAATTCTTCACAGAAAAAAAATGTGATTTTTTCTAAATAACTGAGTGAGAAGAAATGCAAGATCAACAGAGTTATGAGGAAAAATGACAAATTTTAAATAATTCTGAAGACCAGCAAACTGAGATAGTACTAATATCCATGTGTGTTTAATTTGTGATCCATCACTGCTATACCAGAGATCAATGAGTAAAGTCTAATCCCGTAAAAACAAAACTGAACTGAAAGTAAAATAGAGGGGACTTCTGTGGAGGCAACAGCCCCCACAATAATGCTGATAAGAAACAACACAAATAATAAACATACATTCACTTACTACATATAACATAAATTAAGAAAATTATCAAAGAACACACATTCCAGTTAATCTTGTCTAACTGTGTATTTTACTAGAGCATCGGGGTAGTAGTAGCTGCCCAGCATCCCCTCATTTTCTAGGCCAGATCCTCCATCATTCTACACTGTACACTGTGTAAAGTACTATTGGGTACTTGGTACAGTGTATCTGTATTTGATGACCCTGTCACTGCCTCACTACAACTCAGTAGTAAGCAATGTCAGGTTAATAAACAGACAAAAGGGCTGAATTTTAAACTCATCCTTACTACAAAAATGTCAAGCTTACTTGGTACCCACCCAGTAGAGATAAGAAAGCAACACCACAGAGATAAGAGCCATAGACCAAAGACCACTGACATGTTGTGGCCAGCAAAGACATAAGATCCACACAAATAATAAAATATAGTGCAGTGTTTTGACTGAACATCAGAGCTGCAGTGCTCACAAGGTCCCTTCCTTCTTCACCAGGACAGGAGAAAGCATGTATATGTCCTGTGAGAGCTGCTACTTCTTAGGAGATTAACAGGAGCCATGAATAAGCCAGAGCCCACAGGCCCCAACAGTCTAGCAACTTCTGGTCTAGTCTAGTCTAGGCAACTTCCATTGAGCTGCACGAGCACAAGTCAACGGAGAAATGCTGAGAGAGTCTGTAACTGCCTCTGAAATGCAAGAGAGGAGAGTGGGCTTGATCCTAATTCCAACAACAGATAAAGACAAGGAAGAGTGTTACGCTGCCCTCAGCACAACACTTTTCAACTGGCACCCTACAAAGAGAGGACTCCCTGCCACAGGAGTCCTGCCGAGGCTCGGGAAGCAGCAGGAGCTCCTGCTGTGGTGCTACACAGGCAGCAGCATCTACAGTGGCCCTGCTCCATGGTGCAGGGGGAACTCTGGCTGCTTGGAAGGCAATGAGCTCTGAACGCTTGCATTTTGCCTGGGTTCTCCACCTGGTACATGGAGGGCCACGTCTGGAGCTTTCCGGATCCCACAGAGCTAGAATCTGAATCCTCAACCAGCACCGAGTAAGTATAAGCTCCAATAAATATAAATGACTTAAAAAGGGACTCTAAAACTAGAAGACAAATCCTGAGAGGGACTTATTTTATAATGTATCACTTAAAATAGAAAGGAGAAGGGCATAAGGGAAATTACCAAAGAACTATCTCACCAAGATAATTCTTCTGTTGAAATAAAGCCCATCGCTAATCACCCACAAGGGTTTGGCTTACTAGAAACAAGCAGCGGTTGCCTGCAAAAGACTCCTCACAGTAATTCTAAGATTGAAGAAGAATTAAAAAAAGAAAAAAAATACTGCAAAGGATACAGAAAATGTATTTAAAACAGAGCTGTTGTTAGCAAGCTTTCGTGATAGGAATAGACTAAGAAATGAAAGAAGCAAATTCTCTTAAACATCTCCTGCCCCCTCCGAAAAGTGTTTCTGCATAACTTCTTAGCAGTTTCATTCCCCTCTTCCTCCTTCTCGATTCCTGATGCAGGAAAAGACATTTTGGACTAGATTGTGACATGAAGTGACACAGCAAATGAACTTCCCTCCCGAGCGTCACCCAGAAGAAACTGGAACATTGTGCGATGCTGGAGCTCCCCAGGTTTCACAAGAATACATCATCTGCATTCTTCACATTGCCCCTAACAAAATTTAACAAAATTCATCTAAACACGAAAAGAAGAAAAATGTCGACCAAGCTGTTTCTCCCACAAGCAATTTAACAGGCAAGAATGTTCATAGACCTCATTTTTCAGGGTAGTCTGGCCCTCCACATGACAGAGCAGAGCTTCCTGACGTAATACCCAAGAGCAAGATACTCATATGACCAAGACCACAAGCTGCTTCTCCAGTCCATACCCTCACATCTCCTCCACCCCAGGACTCCAAACCACAACCCTTTCTTCCTCTTGCATCCCAGAGATGCAATACAGTGGGCCAGACAACCGTTTGCTGCTATCCCAGACAGAAACTGCCTGCAGCCCATGCTCTCTGAGGATGAAATCCTTATGTGCAGGCTCCTATCTCTGCAGCGGAAGAGCGAGCCACATCTGAATGGTTTGTGAGCTGCGTGCATTTTAAAGTCTGAGTCTGACAGCAGCTGATAGCAACTGGACATCTAAAAGCACACAGCGAAAAGTGATGACTAGAAGTTGTATCCTCTCCAACTCCTGCCTGAATCGGCAATCAGTAGCCATCTACTCGGGGCAAAAGAAAGCAAACGGGGACATCCACATCTCTGGACAGCCACATTTTGCAAAGCAGGTTCAAAAATACTGGAGATTAGCAGTTGTAAGGCCGCTTTTGGCCCGTCAAAAGTGTGCTTCTTTTCTGACTTTGCGCTGCTGACAAACCATTGGTTTTGGCCGACTGACTTTGCAGCAGTACCGAAATAACGCGCTAAGCACCAGGCGCCCAGGGACGACTTCCCGGTCCGGGCTTTCCCCGGCGGGGCAGAGCGGGGTTCCCTCTCCTGCGCTCGGGTTCTCGACGGGCGAAGCTGTCCCGAGCGCAGCCACCCGACCCAGCTCCGGCGTTAGGGCCGAGACAAATTTAGGGAAAAGAAACACGCGTAGCGATCAAACCACGGACGGTGTCGGCGGGCAGACGCCGCCGGAGACGGCGAAGGGGCAAGAGCCGCTCTCCCCGCGCCGGAGCCCCAGCCGGCCCCGGGGCAGCCCGGCGGCAAACACCTCGCAAGTTTCTGGGAGACCCCTTCCGCCGGCAAACACCGGGACCCCGCGGGGCCGGACTCTCGGCTCCCCTGGGCCGCCCTGCGAAGCTGCCGGGAGAGGGGCCGAGCCGTGCCGAGGGTCTCACCTGCCGTGTCCCAAATGGAAATGTTGTAGGGGCCCCACTGCTTGAGGTAGAAGGCGCCGCCGACGGTGCTGACCGTTTCCTGGAAGCGCCTCTCCATGTAGCGGTGCAGCAGGGAGGTCTTGCCCACGTTCATGTCCCCCAGCAGCACCACCTTCCCGTCCGGCTTCTTCATCGCGGCTCGGCTCGTCCTGCCGGCGGCCGGCTGCCTCCTGCCTGCCCGCCCACCCGCCCCCTTGCTCCGGGCGCCCGCCGGCCCGCTCCGCCCGGCGCGGCGGAGCCCCGGAAGCGGCGGGACGAG
>JAAGNO010020949.1:0-16336 GCA_033439905.1 Ceryle rudis | reverse complement strand
GCAGCTGGGGCGGGGGGGGTCGCCTCGGGGGGGTCCCTCCACGCGTAGGGGCTCGCTGCCCCCCGGGCCTTCGCTCTCACTGGCCGTTGTCCCAAACTCCCCTGGCCAGTACGGTCGCCCTGGGGCCACCGAGCTGTCACCTGCTGGAGGGGGAGCTGCTGGGATGGGCAGGGCGAGGGACCCCCCCCTCAGGTCCACTCGGTTGCCCCCCATTGGCATCCCAGAGAGGGCAAGGGACCACCCCCTCTACTTGCTGTCCCCCTGGCACCCTGCACAGGGTGAGCCACCCCCCTAACCCCCCCGGCTCCCCCCCCCGAGCCCCCCCCCTCCCCACACTCAGCACTGCCCCCGCGCCCCTCCCTCTGTCGTCACCCCTTGCAGTCGTCCCCTGCGCCACCCCCTGCGTCATCCCTCGCCTTCCCTCAGGTCTCTGCTGGCTATCGCTGCCTCCCGACCCTACACCACCGACACTTCTTTCCCCAGGACTTATCTGCTCCCCGCGAGAGGCCCTCCCCAAGCCCCGCCACGGCCCCGCCGCAAGACCAGAACTTCAGTGTTGCTCAAGGCCCCTGAGCACTTCCCGCACCCCCTCTGCAGGGACCACTGCCAGCACCCGCTGCCAGCACCACGCAACACACTGCTTTCCCGGCTCTAGCCCGGTGACCCACCGCACCCTCTCCTAACAGCCTGCCAACTCCCCTGACATTGCCCTTCAGCACGACCGTAAGCTCTGAAACATCTTGGTTTGGGAGTCAAAGTCATCTCCCTTTTACAAGGTCACCTACACTCAGCTCTTGCTATTACTGAAACGTGCCCGAGACATTCAAGTCCTCTCTCCACGAGAGAAACTATGTCGGCACATCCCCAACGAGTTCTCTTGTTAAACGTACTTGTTCAATCCCTTGTCAGAACTTCTCTTTCCAAAATATCTCCTTCAAATTCAGGTCATTTCTGTAGTTCTTATCTGTACTAAAAATGCACATTGTTCTTTTTCTGATCTGCTACTACAGTTTCTTCTTTCTCCAGACTTCCCCAAATGCCTTCTGCTTCTGCCCCTTCCAAACATGTTATCGTCTCTTGCAATTTTATTCCTACTTTTATGGGTGTGATGTGGCAAGTAGTTCTCCCAGTTTTTCACAGATGGGTGAATATCATGCAAATGATATTTTGATACATTTTAGGGTAAGAAAACATTCGGGATGAGACTTTTTCTTCTAAACTGGATTTCTGTGGTAGCTAGCTAGCTTGCTCCTAGTTGTCACCCAACTACAGATATTATAAAGATAGCACAGATCCAGCAGAGAGGAATTTTTGTTTAAGTTTCAAGGCAACCCAAAATTCATTAGTGAAAAGTAGTTATTCCCAAGCCAACAGAACATTTCAGTATACACTCAGCTCTTCAAGGCATTTTGCAAAAGTTCGTCTGCTTTTTAGATACTCATTTTAGAAAAAGGGAAGCATATCTTTTTATGACAGGGTGGGGAATATCCTGTGTAGAAGTTTATTTGTTTGTCTTTCTGCCTGTTGTAGGGTTTTTTTTTGTTTTGTTTGTTTTGTGTTGTTTTTTTGGTAAATGTCTGTTTTTTGTTTTTTTGTTTTATACTGCTGGGAAAAGAAGAGGATTTAGCAAATTTCCTACTTGCTGTTAGGAAGTACCCAAGGGACTGCAATTATAATCAAATAAAAATTGTGGCTCAAAGTTCCAGGACGTGGAATGTTGAAGCTGTGTGACTGTGATCAGAGTGTGCGACTATCTGTAGCCAGCATGGACTATGCCTGCTAGTAAAGACCTTTGGGGAATAAAGCTTATCCAAGGCATAGCAACCTCCCTTTTGCTTTTGGTTTCGTTCTAATGTTTGCTTTCCTTCCTTCTTTCTGTATTGTCCACTCTTTCTCCTGGGAAAGCCAGTGCCAAACACACAGCCAGTGGTTCACTTACTTTTGGGTGCCTGCCTGTCATCGGAGGCAGCTGAAATGCTTTTCCCCAGCTCTCTCCCTCCTGCCCAAGCACTTGGTTTGTTGTCACATTCCCATCTCAGTGCACAGCAATCAGAACTTCTGCCAAAGCCTTTGATGCCTGCCACCTACACAAGATTTCCCGTTTCTCAGTCCTGTCCTGCATCTGTTGCAAATCTCATGCTCACTCATGTTCTTGTTATACGCTTGCGCTGTAGGGACTGGAACTCATATAGACACACCTGAGATATCTTTAAAATGATCTATAAAATAAATACTCGGGATATGGCTGATTTACAATCATGCTGGTGATCTGCCCTTGGCTGTGTGTGGCTGCTGTTTCCACCCACGCAACCAGAGCTAGTGATCGTGGGGCTGTGCAGTGATTTGGCTGATGCATTAAAAAAAAAAACCTAAACATTTTTTTTCTGTACATATAACAATTGGTGTGATGCATGGTGTGACTGCGTGGTTACTAGGTCCAACAGAGGCAGTGGTTATTAGCAGCATGAAGCTGTGGAGAATTGTCCCTTTCAGGAGCAGCAAAGTCCTCATTTGCCTCACATTGATTCTGAGATTCCTCCTTTTTAATTTCTGATTTTTGCAGAAGCTTCTTTTAATACTTTAGGTCTCAACTCACATAATTATAGCTTCTTCAGAAAAATGTCTGGGGTTAGTTCAAAAAAGGGCTCAGTTAGAATACAGCTGGATCTGAGGCACAAAAATCCAAAATTATGAGCTGAAGAAACCTGGTCTGACTCACAGGGCCTCTCCCTTTTAAACCTCAATGTTCTTTGGAGGACCTCTAGAGTTTTGTAATACATGTGTTCAAAATGGCCATGACCTTTGCAAACTCTCTGAGCTGCTGCCCAAGCATCACCGGAAATCAGAAATTACACGGAATAAAAACTACGTCCTTTGAAGAGCACTTTTGGGTAGACACAGAACCAAGTATGCTGTGCAAAACCTGCATCCCTCTCCAATAAAATGCTATTGCAAAGCAATGCATCAACTTTTCTGCTCTCAATTCCTTAAAAACCGAGGACTATTCAAATTCATCTATTTATTCAGCAAGGGAGTAACTGCTTTATGCATCCAGGGAGGCAGGGCATGAACCTGGTTCTACTGCTCTTTGGCCAACGCTTGCAAGAGCCCCATACAGGAAGCCTCAGTGGTAGAAGACAGCAGTAGAAAAAGCAGTTTGTATACCTGACTTCCT
Organism: Ceryle rudis; assembly: GCA_033439905.1. Classification (NCBI taxonomy): domain Eukaryota; kingdom Metazoa; phylum Chordata; class Aves; order Coraciiformes; family Cerylidae; genus Ceryle; species Ceryle rudis. Next base: position 13,161 of record JAAGNO010020949.1, on the reverse strand, counting down.
TTACATCAAGTAGAAGCCAGTACAACTGCTTGAGCTTAGCGTACATATTGGTGTATCAGGAATTTGAGTTGGTTGAAGAAGATGTTCCCAAACAACAAAAGTTTGGGTTTGAAAATTGGGACTACAGATCAGACCAAAAACCTGTCACAAATATACTGAATACTCTTTAGGAAAGTAGGGTGGTTCACTGGGATATTTTCATACTAATGATTCACACAGTATTTCTATTTATAAGTTTGTATGCATTTCTATGTCTCACATTTCCTTGTGAATCACGTTTTTGGGATCCTTTGAGCTGGATGTGAGGTATTTGTGCTCCTTCAAGATTTCTGAATCGACATCTATTTGCTGCTGAATAATTTAGTGTTAACAATTTCATTTGGTGTATGTATGTATTTGAAGATCTATCACAGTAATCTTTAGAGGCAGCATATGTGATAGCTCATTTGTCTAGGTGTATAATTCCATGAATCTTACACTGGTATTAGCTTGAGATCACTCATCCTGTTCTGTGAAGGCAAAAAAAACGCCAACCCTAGGTAAAACGGGTATTGCAACACCTCCCCCCCCCCCCTTTTTTTTTTCTTTTGACCTGAAATAAACTCTCTTTTATCTGGATCAACTGAAATGTGATTTTGCCCTGGATTATTGTCAAAGTTATTTAATCTTCAAGAAAAAGCAAGCAAGAATAAAAGAGGATCGCTAACCTCAGAAAGCTCTGGAGCAGCATTGTGTATTACTTGGTGTCACAGATACATCAGCTAACAACCAAGGCAAACAGGATGTACCGCTCTGTCACCACACATAGAAAGTTCAACAGGACTTGTACAACACACGTATATACAACATGCATGGTAAAAACACTTCTCTTATGAATATGTAGTAGCAGGTGTTAGATTTACATGAAAAGAGAGTAAATTACATCCAGAATAGCTGAAATACTACGTGTATATCGTAACTCGTTCACCAATGCTTGACACAAGCATAATATTTAAAGGTTAAGAACTACAATCTCTGGTTGCATAATAATTAGCTGTATGCAGTATTCCACAATCCAGTAAGAACCCCTTTTTTAATTAGACCTCAGTGAACATGAAAATGAACACATGCTACTCTCCTCAAGTAAACTGAGTAAGATGTGGTTAATTCGTATGAGAATTTGAGCCCATGACTTCCACTTAAGTTTTTCTCCAATTACTTTGGGCTGCGTTATGTCAAATTGTAGGGTTATTCTGAAGCCTGCTGTGAAGACCATGTCACTCTGTCTTCTACAGGAAGAGAAAACATATTTCATCTACTTTGAGACAAAAGCTGTTATCCTTATGTAAACTCTTACTCTGTATCAAAATACCAGGTGGCACATGTTCAAAAGGCTTCTGGAACAAAATGAGCATGTTACACACCACTGGTATTCTCACATCCCTGATTTTCCATTTGTTAGCTATCTCACGAAAAACTCTGTTATCAGAACTTCAGAACACCAAGTCATGTGTAGAAATATAGAAATATATCCTTGGCTGCATTAAATTCTGTGTTTCAGACTTTTTTTTTTTTGGGAAAGGAATGTAACTCTGAAGATATTTGTCTTAAAATACTACTTTCTAGTCTTTCTGCAAAGAGAAAAGCAGTTAAGTCAAAGAAGAGAGTATATGTTTACACTTTGCTTACTCTATCTAGGTGTATAAATCTCTAAAAGCTTGTTATTGTACATAAAGTGCTGGCAGAGCCGGTGTTGCTTGATGTCCTATTTGCAAACGATCTGTCTCTAACACATACCGCTATCCAAAACAGTCCTGACGCTGACAGTAGCCAAGTGCTCTTAATCCTCATGGGCAAATAGTTCACTGTTTCTTCCCCTTTTATGCAAAGTTGCCAGTGCATCCCTTCTGAACACGTGATGTGTTATACAGCAGTTTTGCAGCAAAAGTACTGAGAGGTGTACATATAAAATGCGGATGTGTAGCTATATTGCTATATAGAAAGAGTGTGTGTCAGGTTGTAATTTGAAATCTATCTACTAATTTTAACAGACCAAAAACTCCAGCCATTCCTTAGGCTGTATAAGAACAACAAAAGTGTGAATGAACAACAAACATTTATATTCTTCCAAAAAAGATAGCAAATAGGAAGTACCCAATGTGAGTACCAGCTACATAACACAGGCACATATATAGTACACTCCCCAGATATATCTGTGAACTAAGCTATTTCAGCCAGAAATAAGAAAAAAAATCTGAAGGACTTCTTTAAGCTGGGACAATTATGTATGAAAAGGATAGGAAGAGAAAATATGAACATCATCTTGCTACCATTGTCCAGATACAGCTGTAAAATATCTAATGGCCACTCCCTATGCTTTCTAGATTGGTGAAAATGTAAAGAAAAAACCAAGCTGGTTTGTTACCAGTCTTTTTGGAACCCATCTAAAAAGGACAAATTTTCCTTTGAGATTTTTATGCTAAAAATCCAGTTGAATTATTTATCTGCAGGATAGAAGGCAAATCCTTAGGGCATGATCATTTTTGTTATCTATCAAAACTGCATATAAGCATGTATTCTGAACTGTACTGACTGTATACATTCTAACTGGACTGTATTAAATACTCTTTTAGGGGCTGAGTTACTAAGACAGCTTTCTAGTATATTATATTTAAATGACAGGACAACTCCAATACCAACAATAATTTGAAAAGTTCAGCTAAAAAAAATTAATCCTCGACCATTAGAGACATCCACATATACGAGTAAGAATTTCTCTGGAATTCCAGTAAAAAATAAGGAATAACAACTGAAAATTCAGCCAATAATATTATTCCAGAATATTAAAGACATCTAAAAACATGAATAAGAATTTCACTGCAATTGCAGGATAACTATTATGGTAGCTGTAGTATTTGAAACAGTTTCAGTGCAAGAGCTTTTGGATGTACACATCTCCTCATTGCTGACTGTACTCAAGCCATGCCTTCAGTACTGATACTTAAACTAGCTCAAAACCCCCCCTTGTAATGTATCCACTATTAAACAGCTTCATCACCTTTTAGTAAAGTAATTTGGAAAACACTCTGCCTTTAAATATTAGTTGTTGAAAGATGAAAATCAATAAGGTAGTAACCCTATTTAAACACGCTAGTCTCTTCCTCTTTCTGGTAAGCTAAATTTAGAGCCTGTCTGGCTAAAAGCACACACAAGCAGAAATGTGGTCTGGTTACATAGGCACATCTGTATTTTGCTTGCAAGAGCTAATAGGTGAATTTACAGCTCACAATATCATTTTCTCGGAAGACAATTTTAGGTATTTAGAATAATGTATAATAAACATTCTGAAATGTGGTTCAGTTATTATTTGAAGATAAGTTTTGTTACAGAATTTAGAAGCTTAACATTTTATAGACACTATAGCCAAGCTAAATACACAGCTGGAGTCCCTTTATTATGGCATTTTGTTACATATCCTAAAAAACACCCCACCCATCCCATATGAACTACTTGAACCATATTTACAACTGATGGGATTTGAAAAACATGGTTGTTAAAAATGTTGCTCGATAAAAGAATCACTGATTTGTTTTCTTCTTCCTGCATCTGAAAGTGTCTTATTAAGAGACAGAGATAACCTATTAAAGCTTTGGGGAAGGGAAGAAGGAATAAAAGAATTCTAGAATACTAGAAAATACATTTTCTCCAACATTCTCTGACCAACTTCATCTGTCAGACAAAAATAACAGGCTTTCAGAAAACAAATTCATTTAACAGGAGAGAACGTGAATGTCATGATGTTAAACTCCCGTTTCTCTTTCATATGAGTTATTTTGATGTGCTGCTTCTTTAAAGCACATCTAACAAGATTATTAGAATTTTTCTGAAAGGCGTTGAAGCACTTTATAATTCCCAGCTCAGTTTAAGATGTCCTCGGAGTTTATATTTGTGTGAGACCATGAGTGGTAAATATAAAAACTTGTGTCAAAAGACACATCTCTCAGGGTGTCCTCAGTGAGTGCAATCCATCCTCCTGTAGCTGTGAAAGGTTAACCAAAACTGAAATCATCTATAGTAAGCTCAGCTCTCACAGAGGTTAATTTAGAATGATCTGCTCAGAGGGTGTATGAAAGTGATAATTTCTGACTTAGGTTTTAATTATTAAATTAGGGCAAGTTTACTGTCATTGTCTGAGTGCAACAGGGGCAGCTGGACCCCAAGTCTCTTTTTAGAAGAGGGAAGTCTCTTACTAGTGACTACAATTTCTTCCTTCATCTTCCCTGTCCAACGAAGCTTATAGCAGCGAGTATGATACAATGCTAATTTCTATATACTCTGTGGTCCTATTTACAAAGTAGTTTTATGTTTTATTATAGTCCATTGTACAACTTTACATAGTACTGTTATCACTTCAATTCATAGTTCAGCAACTCAATACATATTTAGATATCTGCCTTTCCATTTCCATACATTCATCTAAATAAAAAAAAATAAAACCAATAATAATAATTAAAAAAAAGGAATTAAAAAAAAGGTAGAAAACAAGCACAGTGGTGCAATGTCCAGGCACTTTCAATGTTGCTCAGCAAAATAAGTAAGCACCCTGTTTGAAAGCATGGCAACTTTTTGGGAAAAAAAACCCCAACTGAATCTTTGCTCATCATGATTTTTTTTAAAACATCCTTTGTACAGTTCCAAGTATTCCTGAGAAAGCTCCGTAAAATATGCTTGATATGTTCATGTCTCAGCAGTGGGTCTGAGTGAACAGTAACTTCCATCACCAGATGTTCCGCTGATCGCACAGAAGACATGTAGGGAGTCATGCATCCATGGCGAATGCATCGTATCTTCATGGTAGATCTAGACAAAACAAAATAATCAAAAATTCAGTAAAAGTTTCAGTTCATTATTCCAATCAAGCCATTTAAAAAGGTATGGAAAAGAGATATCCAACCTTGTCTTCAAAGCTGTTTCGCAAAGGCAGCATGATAAAGAAATGAGACAGAAGAGTAATTTAGCAGTTTCTGTAGCGTTCATATACACACTGTTCTGTGTATTACTGGATCATTTTTAGTTAGAACTATCAAGTATAAGAAAGAAACAAATCTCTATATTGCAATTCTAATATATCTTTAGCAGTAAGAGAATTAGTAGCTCTTCTGGTAAGCATGGGGAGTACCTGCAGCTAAATACAGCAAACACTCACTACCTCCATGCCACGTGGCAAGATTTTGTACTTTATAACCTGAAGGATGGTCTTACAGCACGGCATCTAGCTGGACTGGTAGAGCTGCTGTAGACCTGACTGTGTATTTGTTTTTCACCCTGTAGTTCACCAGACAACAAGTTATCCTGAATCTACATTAGTGAAACTGGCCATCATAAACAGTTTCTGGACATCCATTTTCTTGCCACTCTCTGAGGCTTCCTGTACCTGTTCAGCTGCATTTTATGTTGGTTTTTGGGTTTGGGTTTTTTTTTTTTTTGTGTATGTGTGTTCACATGTTCCTAACATAAAAGATCTGTAGATAGATAGATCACAGACTGACCCAATGAGTTACCCATCTGCTCTGCCATTTCAAACTAAGGGCACTGTTGCACTAAGTGCAACAACACTGTCTGTGTTCCTTTGGGGCACTCAGACTATTTAGAAAAGTGCATGTTATTTTCAGTGAGAACCCTTAATTAACATAAATATTTTCTATGTTTAATTGAGGAATTTTGCAGAAAAGGAAAATATGTTCCATTAAGTTTAATTTGTTAGGTACTTAGGTCATTTGATGGCAATACAGAGCTCAAGTCAGCAATTATCTGCATAGTGTTGTACAACTGTAAAGAACAGTGCTCATAAATATGATCTTTTAAGGTGTCTTTTGATCTATTGCAAGAAGAAAGTAGAAAGTGTAACTTTCCCAATGAACCCTTCACTTTGACGTTACAGTTGCTGTAATATTTTGCCCATTAACCAAAGACAACACCACAGTGGATTTGTAAATCTATCAAGATAACAGGGAGTGTGCCTTAACAATGCTTCTTAGTTCTAAGATAATCTTAACTATTGTACTGCGACAGTGCAGAACTGAGTGATTTGGTTTTGATTTGACTATTGCAGAATTCAGAAACCACAAAAGTTCCAGCAGCTGCATGCAAATTAAATGCCTTAGAAAGGTTTACTCACAAGCAGCTTAGAGTAAGCAGGTGGCAATTCCTATGAACGAACATCTCTGAGCAAAATTCAGCAGTGGAGTATACATGGTAGGCAATGTGCATGAAATAAATGAGTGTGCCAAATGTGCAAAATTAGTTTGTACTCTAAGAATATGGTGGTCGTGAGCAGAATAGCAGGGAAATCTAACAAAAGCAAGGAGGATGCAGCAGTCACTTAATCTCAAACGGATCTTCCCTTATACTCCTATAACAAAATGCAGCCCCATCATAAGACTCTTTCCCTGAAATGATTTATATTCTTCCATAACATGACTGTTTGATTTCTGTAATCATTATTTTATTGCAAATAAACCTATCTTAGAAATAGCAACTCATTTGATCAACTTACTGTGGAATTGCCTATGTATTTTTAGACACTTAAAATGTTGCTTTTTTATTAATAGTCATACATGGACTGTATATTGAATAGCTAGGAGATTCTGAAAACATTCTAAATTTCAAGTATTATGAATTGCAATGCAGTCTGTACCATTCATTTTATGTCTTTGGTACTATAAACCTACAGTGAGCTTTATTTTGACATAATGAAGGCAAAAGTAAAGAGCAGAGGTATGGGGATTACTTCAGAAAGCCCATTTCCCTCTAGTTTCACAGCATGGTACTAGGTAGAAGTGCAACTGTTCTTTGAATCTCTCACCCCTCTGATGCTACTATTCAAATGTATTTTCCCATAAAGATCCAAGAAAACATTGAAACATAGGTCAGATAAATTAGCACAAATATTTTAACAGTGCATATAAACAGCACATTGGCATTAGGCCAAAATTAAAAGACAACATCCTTTAATGGAAGCAAAAAAATGGAACTTAAGCTGCATATAACTGAGGAAACAGAATTTTTGCCAGGGAATTTTGACCTGTGACTTATCACAGAATTCTTACAACGTAGAAAACGTGGAGCAAAACATGGCACAGGATTTCTGATGACCTCAGCAGCCAGGAAATGAATGGTATGTTCAGCAAAGACTCCACCCTGAAGCACACTATATACCAACATCAGGCTGAGACTTTCCATCAACATAAACTGGTTTTAGGAATCCACGAAGTTTACTGTTTACTTTTCATGTTCAGTTACTCATCTTTTTATATTTAGCTAAATAACATGAAGAGTGATCAAGTTTTCAATTACTTTTCAGTCAGTTTTCAGTGTTAGCTAGTTTTCAAGCACAACCAACCACCTCTGTGGGGTCCTGACATGCAGTACGTGCCTGTTCGTGGATGATGTCAGAAAGCTCTTTCACCATATCCCGAAAGTTTGATTTTAGGCCCTCATGGTACTCCACTTGATCCTCTTTAATGAGTCGCTCATTGAGCTCCAGAGCAATTCCACAGGCTTGTATGAACTTCCTGGGGAGGAAAGGAACGAACTTTGAGCATTACAATAGCCCAATCTTCTACCAAAACAACCAACCAAACAGATAGGTAAATCTTATTTTTACCCTCCTTTTCTCTGATGTTTGGGACAAGTCACATTCTGGATGCATCTCTGGCACAGTGAATCAGGGACTGGGGAGGCACTGCAAGGGAGGTATTTGGCTTCCTGCTGGAGCTCCTTTGAGCCTGGATCTTTAGGATATGGGACACGTGCACCTGCAGTGCAACACAGTGGTCTTGCACCTTCACCCCAACCTGCAGGACCACAGATAGCTTCACAGAATCACAAAATGTTAGGGGTTGGAAGGGATCTCTGAAGATAATTGAGTCCAACCCCTGCCAGAGCAGGACAGAACTAGAGCAGATCATGCAGAAATGCATCCAGACAGGTCTTGAAAGTTTCCAGAGAAGAAGACTCCACAATCTCTCTGAGGAGTCTATTCCAATGCTCTACAACTCTTAAAGAAGTTCTTCCTCATGTTGAGGTGGAACTTCCTGTACTAAGCCCAACTAGCTGCACATGGGATCACAAAACAGGAGGCAGCCATGGTCAGGCACAAGGGGGAAACCAATCATACAGAGCTTGACAGATGTGAATGTAGATGATGTAGCACGTGTGCTTGAGAGGTCAAGTTGCAGGCATACCCTTCAGAAAGAAATTTACATCATGGGGAGCTGTAATACTGTTTTCTTGGTTACTGTTCATATTCTTCACTATTTCGCATGCATATTTCTCCTTTTTATAGACTACAATGAAAATACAAGCATGACCAGGATTTTCTGGGATTTTTTGCATGAAATAGAGATTGTGTTTGTCCTTGCCACACTGCAAGGCTGGAAAGTAAAAACACCTTCCCTCTGTTCTGCATCTGTACATGGCAGGTTTGCAGGGATTGTTACTTATTTGTTCCACAGTTCATTAGGTTACTCAGTAAACTGAAGGAAAATAGGCTTGGCCTAAATGCTGCCTTCTCCATACAGTGACTCACAGGTGAAGTGGGAGTCACCAGCATCCACTGATGAATGCAGGAGCTGGTGGGCAACTGATTGCTCCCAAGAGGTCCAGGAAACAATGTGGCATCATCCTGAGGTGAAGCAGGATTTGCCTGATTATATCATGGGAACACTTTCAATTGGGAAGTAAAACCTACCCTAAGGAATAGGAGTAAGAAAAATGCCTGTGCAAGCCACATAGTTTCAAAAAATAGCAACAGAAACAAGAACTATGGTATTCTGTAAACTGGGAACAGATTTGCTTTAAAACATTTCAAGTTAATTATTATCTAGTAAAAAAAAAATCCCTTTGGAATGATTAGAAAACAATGCACAATATAAAACATCCCTGCACATGACAGACTTCTGTTTTTTAAAAGTACTTTCTTCACTTGATAGTTTTAAATGCCCACACAAACCATTGAAGCAGGTGTTCAGGTAAATCTTTCCGTGGAGTTCACAGCTCTGAGCTTGGGAACTCTTGACATATATAGTTACATTGGCTTTTTTTGTACGTTTGAGCACCCACAACCCCAGCCCATGAGACCTGGATCTTTACAAGGAACATCTAAGCATTCAGCATCTGCTGATTTTAGAGACAGGCAAAAATATAAGCAAAGCAGGTACTGTGCTCCTGCCACCTGGCTAGTTTTTATTACATTAGAAATCCTACCTGAACATTTCTTTTAATTCATTCACCTTCTTAGTAGGATATTTGCTGGTCTGGCTGTCACTTAGGAAAGCTCTGGCATAGGCCAAGGGACCAGCATTAACCTAGAACCAAAGAAGTAAGAAATCATTTATGCCAGAAATTCTGTTGAGTTGGTAAAGGCTGTTGTGAAGACAATAACTTATACTAAAAAAAAAAAAAAAAAACCTACCAAAAAACACCCCAACATTAGCATATTATTTGAATATGACCAACTTTGCATTAATGCTATATACATTAATACTATATACATTATACTAATACTATACATAATACTATATACATACCAATACTATACACATTAATAATAGAGGCACCTGAAGTTTCAAAAGTTGAGTATTAGTTTTTCTATTTAGATTTTTAAATACCAAAATATAAATGGAGATAAAAAGAGATATTTCAGTCTGTTTCCTCATACTTTCCTTTTATTTCTGTTTGGAAACATAGTATAGCCTGAGTCTTAAGGTCACTTATGCAGCTTGAGAAGTCAGGCTCACGAAAAGATTACTCGTGCCTGGTACAGTACAATCTTCAAGAGTTATATATATTTCAGCATTCATCCATGGCCAACAAATGTGCAATTACACTTGGACTTGACACTGGAAACACCACTGGACAAAATGGTTATTACCATGAGACACCCACTAATGTACCACTGTATGCAGCAGGGCAAGCTGTGCTGGCAGGGTGATGACTGCAGTGCTGCAAATGTAGTTAATGATTCCTGGAAAGTAAATGTGTTGCACTGTGGAAAGATGATTTACTCTGAGATGTGTATATAAAAGTAATTTTGAACAGATACCAAGTCTTACCTGCACAGAAACACAGCCTTGCAGTTTGAGTTGCAGCTGGATCATGTCAACATCACCAGCAGAGCAGAGTTTCTGCAGCTCTGCTGTCTTGTCTTTTATTTCATCAGTAGCAACATCAATTGGTTTTAAATTAACCTGATGTTCATAATTGACTGGAATTCTCTTCTTTACATACGGAAAGGAGTTCAAAGCTAGCCAAAAGAGCAAAGGAAATTTACAGACTGAAAAGTAATGCAGCAAAAAGGGGTATTTTTCATAGTACATATACAAGCAGATCCTTACCCTCAGGGTTTTGCTCAGTGTGTGTGAAAACCTGAACGAGGCTATAATTTACCAGCACGATTTATTAATGAGTAAAAATGTGCACACAGAAATATAAGGTAAATTCCCCCTCCCAATCAGAATATTGTATCACAATTCTGATTAAGTAGCTGAGAGATTTTGACTCTTCTGGGATATTTTAATGAGCTAAAATAGTCCAAAAATAGTTGCTGACATATACTGTCTCAAGTTCAGATGCTTGTACTTACTAGTTAGAATGGTCCTTTTTTTACACTGTTCTTCCACACTGCCATGTTTTTTTCCAGATAAAGTGTAAGGAGTTTCAAATACGAATCTATTGATGTTATGATTTCTTTCAAATTCAGTCTTTCTTTCAGAAATATCTTTCTCTTCAAAATAGGGCTTCACATAAGTCACTTGAATATGGGCATACTTGGGATCAAGGTCTTTAACATTGACCTGTGAAATAAAAGGGTTAGTCTCTGGAAGAACAAAGGTTAATAACTTACAATTAGTTTGTCTACTGGGATCTGATTTAAACCATTTCCCTGCTGACCCAGCTCCATTGCATGCAGGTGAATGACACACCAAACACTCCCTCTGACATCAGCTGTGATGTCTAGACCATCCACTAGCAGACACACAGGACAAAGAGGAGCGGCATGAGAAATATCTCATCTGGTGCCAAACAAGCTGCATCCAGAACTAGTAGCCATTATCACCTTATCTATCAATGCAGCACATGCCTGAACTACTTAGTCCTTCTAATATGACCATACTGCTTCCAGACCATGAGCTAGTGTTCATACAGTTGCTGTGGCATGCAAAGCTGCAGGCTTGCAGAAAGCAAGTTTTGGGATCACCAGTATTGTCTTTGGTAATCCAGACACATCCACAGTTGAAACCTATAGGTATGAACAGCCCTTGCAAGGGTATTCCAGAGTAGAAGGAGATACGGCTGCAAGGCCACAAAATAATTTTCTTCTAGACTTGCAGTATCAAAGCAACAAGTAACACCACTTCCAATCATCTGCTCCTCTGTGCTGGCTCCTAACACCTCACAACGACAGGGCTCTGTGAGATATGGGCTGCAATTTCTCATTCGTAATTCCCAATACATTTATTTCCACCTGGAAGCCAGATCAACACCAAAATTTCTCAAGCTGTGCAACATGTCCACAGAGGAGCATGAGGATGCGAGGGCCAATGGGAAGCAAGGTGCTTGTAAGAAGGTGGAAGAGAGATTCACACCTTCCCTCCTACTGGTAGAAGGAAGGGATGCTCTGTTATCTCCCATCTTCAGCTCCACAGAGCAACGATTACACCTCTGTGCTCCATTTGCATAGTGCTTAGAGCAGTGCAGTCCCATGCCCTCACCTGTATTAGAATACAACTGATATTTTTGTCATGCTCCTTGGCGCGCTCAGTGCACTAGTATGTAGCCCTGATGTTCACTCCTAGTAGCATTTCATTCTCTTGTTCAAGCAATTTAACTGTACCTTGTTAGAATCCTGGATAATCTTTACAGTCTCCGATCCAAATTTTTCTCCATAAAGTTTAAGAAGTCTGAAGGAGATCTCCGAGAGACCTGTTAGCTTGGGTTCCTTATAGATGTATTCCTTCCCATCTTCTTCTTCAAAGAATGTCTAGCATTAATCACAAAGAAGTACTGAGGAATAGCTGGGTTTCTTCACTTGAAAGACTTTATTTTAGATTCGCTACTTTGAAAGCAATTTCTACTAACATTTCAGAAAGTCAAGAAGGTTTAGAAGGCTATGGCTTGCATAACGTGTCACTGAACTTGGCCTATTTAACTGTGTAAAAAAATCATAAAATTCCTCAACCAACACAAAAATGTCATTGCTGAACGCAAAGGCTTGAGTATGACCAGTGAGAAATCTAAAGATGATTTTGGCCAGCAGTTGACTTTTTAGAAAGCTGGAAAGAGGCAAGCAGGAGAAAAAAACAAAAATGAGGCATAGAGTTGAAGCAGAAAGACATGTAAGCTGAGGAAGCCCTGATAACAGAGCCATGTGAACAGTCTGAAGTAAAAGATCTTTTGTAGGGTAAAAGGGACTTCAAGAAATAAAGAAAGAAATGGGTTTTCTCTGCTTTGATTCCTCTTATATTCAGGGAAGTGGAACTTGGTGTATTTGCTGTAAATAGAGACAAAATTGCATTAAAGGTTTTGCCTGCATCACCAGTCCTGCCTTTAATAGAAACAGCGTGAGAGCTTCATGCTTTGGTGAGCTGTTCCAGTAAAAAACCGTGACAGTATTAAAACTATCTCTGTGTAGTGTCTCCTGTGCCTCATGTAACTGGTCAAAGCTTTAAAGTGCAAAGCTGGATCAAGTGTCCATTGTCAGGACAAGTTACATAGCTTAATGTTAGAGGCTGATCCAGTTATTTCTACAACTTCTAGAAAACTAAGCTAGGAGTTGTTTCCTTTTGTCTATTACTAACCTTATTTATTTTTTACATATCCAAAGTCAAAGATAAAGTGAGAACAAAAATAAAGTGTGTCTTTGCTGCAGTAAAAGTCAATGCTCCCATATGTTGTGCATGTTCAAAGGTACAAACCCAACATGGTTTCAGGGCTATTCATCATCTTCTCTAAAAGAAGGAATGAGGAAGGCAGGGATAATATAATTTACATAGCATTTTCTAAAGACGGGTGCTGCCTGTTCCCATGATTATGGGTCCACAAGCAGAATCACAGAATCACAGAATTTCTGAGGCTGGAATAGACCTCCAAGATCATCAAGTCCAGCCTATGACCCAACAC
>JAAGNO010020948.1:0-13989 GCA_033439905.1 Ceryle rudis | reverse complement strand
CAGCCTTGGTACCTGCCACCCAAAACAAGCCTGCACCCTGCAGCCTGGGCTCAACTCGCCCTTGCACCCTGTAGTCTGGTACCCAAACTGAGCCTGCAACTTGCAGCCTGACCCTGCCCAGAGGGGCACATTGCTCTGCCAAACGGGGTCAGTGCCCGGGCAGGGTGGGAGGGTCCGTGAAGCTCTGGGCCAGTCCAGCTATCCGGGGGGGGGGGTGTCAGGGTTTTAACAGGAAGGTCAAGGATGGGCTGTGCTGACCTGGGTGCAGGTGGCCATGGGTTGTGCATGGCACAGGTAGTGGGACCAACAGCCCGACTGGGCTGTCTGAGCTGGATCCGGTTGCAAAGGTCTCTGCCAGTGCCAGGCACACCCGATGCTGGCTGGTCCACCACGCTGTCTGCAATCCAGGCTCACAGACCCCCGCAGGTACACGCACCCCTAACCCCCGCCAGGCACAGGCACCACTTCTCCCCTACTTGCAGCAGGAATTTTGCTCCAGGCTCTTTTTTTTTTTTTTTTTTTTCTGTCAGGGATGGAGGAAGGGACCCAGTTTCCATCGCGGCAGGGGTTTGGGTTGTGCTGGGGTTGGAAAGGGGGGTGCTTTATGTGGACCTTGTTCAAGACATTGTCTCTGACCACGTCCCTGTTGCCCCCAGCCTGGCAGCAGCTGCCCGCACAGCAGGTCGCCCAAGCACCGCCACTCACTAGCCCTTAAAATAAACCTTAACAAGCAGGAGGGGAGAGGACCAGTCCCTCCTGCTGGTACGTGTGTGCCACAGCCAGACACTCCCGGAGCCCCTGCCAGCCGCTGAAGTGGTTAAATATTTATGGCTGCCCCTTCCCCAGGACCCCAAGGAAACAACAGCGACTTCCCAACCACCAGAGCAAAGTCAGCTCTGTCACCAAGAAATGGCTTTAATAAGGATTAAAAATAATAGTATAAAAAAATCAATCCCAGAGCACTACCCTTTATTAATTTTTGAGATAATCCTCCTTCATTTTGCTGCTGGTTTTTTAAACATTAAAACCAGCCCTTGCTGGAGCTTATTGGTTCCTGAACCAGCGGACGTGCGCTGGAAGCCAGTGGAGGGGCTGCTCTGTGGCAATTGGCACCTGCCACCACCAGTCACCCCGTGCCCTGCTCGCAATGTCCCTGCCAGGTGACAGGGTCCCAGAGCTCAGCGTGGGGATGAGTCAAACTCCTGTGGAGGCTCAAGGCTCTGCTGCTCCTCCTGCTCCCGGGGAAGTTTCTACTGTTCCCCTGGCACTGGCTGTGGGCTGTGACGGACAATGTGTCCCTCGGGAACGGATAGGCACCCACTCCGCTGCGCCTGCCTGCAGGCACTGCCAAGGCACTGGGCAGAGCAGGGTGAGCCATGGCTGCTGCTCACAAGCGTCCACAGTCCCATCCTGTGCCCAGAACAGCCCAGCAAAGGCTCAGGGCTGCTGGCGAGTGCCCAGGGCCAGCCCCAGGACTGAGGTGTGCTGCAGGTCCTGCTCCATCCCCGTTGGCAGCACTGAGGATGGTGCCCACCACCACCCACGGCCACCGTGGAGCAGGGGCATGGTTGATGCTCACTGTCTCCATCCACTCTGCTCTGCCAATCCCTCCAGGGCTGGGCACCTTTGCCAGGGCTCAATCCCACTCCCTCCCTGGAGGGCACACGTCAAGTGAACCCCAGGGGCAGGAGGGCTGTGGGCCCCGTGGGCTGCCCTAGGAGATGACTGTCCTCTGGATGAGGTGCAGCAGCCGCTCCTCCCGCAGGACCCTGGGCATGGGGCAGGGGGAACCCAGTGCCTCCCGCAGCCGGGCAAAGGCCCCAGCCCCCACCAGGTGCAGGCGCAGGGGCCCAATGCTGCCCTTGAAGCGGAAAGACTTATAGACAGGGAAATCCTCCTGCAGACACTGGTCCAGCTGCAGAGAGAAAGCAGCTGCCTGCACTGCTCTGACACCGGCTGTCCTGGCAGAGCAGCCAAGCCCTCCAGCCGTGCCCAGGGGCCTGCGGGTGGCTGCAGCCCCCTGAGCAGTGATCATGCCCCCCAAGTCCCCCCGCACAGCAAAGCACCTCAACGGCACAGAGGCTGCCAGGCCAGCAAAGCCAGGGCATGGCTGCGGCCACCTTGCTGCCACATAGCAGCAGAGTGCAGGTAGCAGGGCCTGCCTGCCTGCAGGACCTGCCCCAAGGCACAGCCCAAGTCCCCCTCACCTTGTAGCGCTGCCCCTCCGACAGGTCCCGCAGGCCCCGCAGCTCCACAAACACCTCATAGTGGGGGGCACAGGCCCCTGAAGAGGCACCTGCAACAGCAACATTAGCACGTTAATGCTGCCTGCAGCTCCCAGCATCACTGGGCGCAGGCGACCAGGGGTGGAGCAGGTCATAGGATGGCTGGCAGAGCCCCAGGCAGCTCCTGCCATGTTCTAGGGGGGATTTGGGTAGCTCTCAGGGGCACTCACCCAGCAAGGCACTCTCCACGCAGACGTAGTCAACCAGGCGAGCACCCGGCCACATGCCCACGGCACGGCACAGGCTCCAGTAGAACCGCTCCTCGGGGATGCTCTCGCCCCGCACACTCAGCCCCTGGCTCTCCCTGCAATGTGGGGGACCGGGGTGGGTGCCCCATGCCAGTGGTGCTGCTGTCATCAGCCCATCTAGACTCTGCGCAGCACAGGGCCCCCCACGCAGCCTCTCAAGGTGAGCGGCAGAGGCTGGGGAGTCCTCACCTTCGCACGGGTTCCACCACAGGACACTGCTTATGGAAGCCAGCCACCCTCAGCACCTCCCCGGACTGGCACCTGCATAGGCAGGGGGAGTGTGAGGGGGTCTGGTGCCAGGTGCATGGGGCTGGGGCAGCCCCCCCAGGGCCACCACACCAGGGACAAGGCACCTGTACTCGCCCGGCCGAGCAGTAAGGACCAGCCCATACTCGCGTCCCTCCCAGAGCTCGCCCAGTAGCACTGTCCGTGAATCCTCCTCAGCCGGGCAGGGCAGGAACTCGCAGAAAGCCCAGTCAGGACAGAGCAGAAATCGGGGCGCTGGCTCCTGTGGCCACAGGTTCACACCGAGCAGGGCTGGGCAGAGAGCAGCGCAGGTCAGCATGCCCCCCGCCCAGGCCCCCCCCAACCCTGCCCAGGTTGTTTTTTGGAGAGCAGGCAGGACGCGTCCATGTCTGTGAAGGCTGATGGGGTGTCTGCTGCCATGTGGCAGCTGCTCCCCCCATGCATCCTAGGCAGGCTGTGGGGACAGCCCCACGTGGGGACACTCACCTCCCGCTGCCCAGTAGAAGGGGCAGTAGATGGGCAGCCCCTTGCAGTCAGCCTGGCGGAGGGCATCGCAGTAGAGCCGCTCCGTGCCGTGTGCCATCCCCACCACCATCACCTCCAGCTGCGGCCACAGGCGCTGCACGATGCCCTCGAAGCCATGGGCACACTCGGCCCGCAGCTCATCCGCCCGGGCAGCATCGGGGTCCAGCAGCACCTGCAGCCGTCCACGCACGTCCTCAGGCAGCCCAGGCTGGGGGCTCAGGCTGCCCAGCGCCAGGTCCTGGGCCAGCGTGGGCCACTCGGCACGCAGGGTGGCCAACGCGTCATGCAGCTCAGCAGCCAGCCTGGCCTCCAGCACGCGCAGGGCACGCTGTCGCAGGGCGAAGAGCAGCTGCACCCGCAGAGCGGCGGCTCGGGAGGGCAGGGTGCCCGCCTCAGCCGGGGTGCAGTACAGGGTGGGCAGGGGCCAGCCCGCCGGGGCGATGGGGCCGCTGGGTGCCCAGGAGAGCAGGGCTGTGCCCCTGGGGACCAGCGCCTGCGGGAAGGTGGCATGGAGGGCGTCGAGGTAGAGCAGGGATCCCTGCACAGGGAGAGGAGGAGCTCAGGGGGGTTGGACCCTCCCCGTATGGTGTGCCTGTGCCCCTCGCCCCATCGCCCCTTACCTGCAGAGGGGGATCGGTGCCCCAGCAGCTCAGGAGCAGAGCCCAGGGGCGCAGCGGGGGGACCTGCCCCCCCGGCACCCCATCAGAGTAGCTCTGCCCCAGGGGGTGTCGCTCCCGGAAAGCCTCCGAGCCTGTGAGAGAGGCGCAGGGTCGGGGGGTGGGGCGACTCCCAGGACACCCCTTCCCATCCCCGCCCCACCGCCCCGCTGCCCCCCTCACCGCGGGCCGTGCCGGGGGGCAGCAGCCGCCGCAGCCGCCGCTCCTGGCTCAGTTCCACCTCGCTGCCCAGCAGTTCCAGCCGCCGGCGGTACCGGCCCGCGGCTCGGTGCAGCGCGGAGCGGAGTAGGCGGTGCCGCAGGGCTGGGGCGGCGGGCAGGGCCACGGCCACGGCTATCGCCACGGCCACGGCTACGGCCACCGCCACCGCCACAAGCATCCTGGGGCGCGCACCGGTAGCCGGGCACCGGGACCCTCCTCTCCCCCCCCCCCCGGTCAATCCACGAGCACCGGCCCCGGAGTGCCCCCCAGCCCGGCTATTCCGCCTCCGGCAGAAGTGACGGACAAAGATCGCGACCGGCACCGGCACCTCCCCCGCCCTCCGCGCCGCCGCGGTTTTTATTTTCATTTTCTACTTTCTGAAAAAAAAAAAAAAAAAACAAAACCCGGCGCGGTCCCGGCCTCCCCCCGCCCTGCGGGGAATGAAATCACAATTGAACCCCATGAGCACCCCCCCACACACATACATCCCGTTTCCCACGTCTCGGCAAGAGGAAGCTCCTTTAAACACAAAAATAGTGCACTTTAGCTGGTTTGCTTTGCTTTTTCCCCGGGAAAACGTCTTCAGAGCCGCCCCTTTTGCGGTCCCCAGCGGTTCCGCTCCCACCCGGGCATCCCCCCGGCCTCTGCTCGCCCCCCCTGCACTGGGGAGGGGATGTGGGGATGTGGAACACAACCCTCCTCGCCTGCTGTGCGTCATCCGAGGGGCTCCTCTCCCCCCTCCCCGCACTGATAGGGGCAGGCACCTGCCCCCTCCCCAAGACACACGTGAAACCCAGAGCTTTCGTGTTACAAAAATATTCCGTGCTTTATTTACTCTGTGGTAGAAAAATAACATGGCCAGGACCCCAGAGCTTCTCGGCCAGGGCGAGAAGGGAGGCGGGGGGGCAGAGGGCTCCACTCCCCCCAGACCGCCCACACTGCCCGGCCACCCTCGCCGGGTGTCCCTGCGCCCTGCCTCCCTTGCGCTGCACCGGCTCCGGAGAGGACGCCGAGGCCTGGAGCCGATGGGGCTCCCACATCCTTGGGGGGGTGGGGGGTTGGGCAGAGGAGAAGGTGAGGTCCGAGAGGGGACCCCGCTGCCGCAGAGCACCAGCACAGGCCAGGGGGAGCCCCGGTCGACCCCCCTCCACCGCATGCCGGAGCCCGGCGCGCCTACGCGCATCCCCTGGGAACGGAGCCACGGGGTAGGACAAGAAGGCGACACGTACATTCTTAGTGACGACTGCAAAAGCGAACCCGAGGCCGGACCCCCCGGCCCCTGCCCCCCGAGCAGCCCCTCGGTGGGGAGCAGGGGGGCTGTGGGACCGGTGCTTGCAGAAGCGGAAAGCCGAAGCTGGGCCTCTTAAAAGGAACATACAGGAAAACCATGCGACAAATCCGCTGCCGTTTATACAAGGGCATAAACACCAAAGAGCCGGACACCAGCCTGCGTTTCAGGGCAGCACAGAGCAAATCTCCGGGGCAGGGCCCACCCACCGCCCCCCCCAGCACAGAGACACAAACACAGCACAGTCCCCACAGGGCCGGGGGGCCGGGCGCCCACCCGTCACGACTGGGCGTGGGGGATCCACTGACTGTCCATGGGGCGCCGCAGCAGCTCCTCCACGTGCCGCGCCACATCCATGGTGTCGTCCAGCTCAAAGTCGCCCTCGGGGTCCAGCACAGCATCGGGGCTGTGGGAGGCAGGGAGTGAGGGGGGGACCGACTATGGGAGGACAGGGATGGGGGATGTGATACCTACTTCTGGGTGTACATGTTGTAATGGGGCTGGGAGCAGATGGCGGGCGAGGGAGCCTGGTCCATGTAGGTGGCCCCTGCAGGGGCAGAATCACCTGATGCGCTGACAAACCTGCAGGGAGGGGGGGGCTCATAAGTGCTGGCTCAGGACAATAGTGACACTGTGCTCCAGGAATTCCCATCACCCCCAAACAGCATCTCCCAAGGTTGTTGGGGTGCTGCAGGCGACCCCACACCCACATTCAGTGACAATTTGCAGGGTCCCCATCCCCCTGGGTGGCAGCACAGCAAGGGGGTATTCACCTTCCCAGAGCATGCACAGCCCTGTCTGGGCTACAGGCCCATGCTCCTTGGCCCCCAGCACTGGCTCAGCACCAAAGCGGACATTGGCGACAGATCCCAGAAGCAGAAGAGCCCTGGGCCACCGGCCACCCCAGACAGCTCGCCCAGGGCAATCCCACGGGACCAGCCGAGGTCTGCCTTCAGGGTCAGACTTACTCTGGCACCACTTGCTTGATTTGTGGCTTCACGTATCCATCCACAGCTTTAGCTAGAGGAAAGAAGGCAGCGCTAAGGCCCCAAGCTGCTGGCATGTGCCACAAGCCTGTGGCAGGGCTGGGGGCTCACATGGGTCCAGTTATGGAGCCCACGGGGGGCTGGATGCAGCCCCGAGGCAGAGGGATGCTGTGAGGCCTGGCTCCACCCCGGTCGGATGCAGGAAGGAAGGAAGGAAGGAGAGGGACGCGCGCAGGGTGAAGGGGCAGAACTACCTGGCGTGGACTCACAGAGAACCGGCGTGTAGTACTTGGAGAAGACCTCGTCCTTGGGCCGGTCGGGGAACACGTAGATGAGGTAACTGAGGTCCCCGAGGCGGTCAGCCAGGGAGCGGATGGAAAAGTCCCTGGTGGTGAAAGGCATCAGGTTCCAGAACATCCTCTCAGCTGGAAGAGAAGAGCAAGGACCGCGGTGATGCCCAGAGCCACCGGCAGCTGCTGGCCCTGCTCCAGATGCAGGCTGTGAGGTCACGTCGAACATCAGACGGCATTTCCTGCGCTGCAGCCCAACCCCAGCAGCATTTAAGGCCAAAATGCCCATCGCCAGAAAACAGGATCAACCAGAAGGCTGAGAGAACTCGCCGGCTCCCGGTGTGCACTCACAGGAGTCAAACTTCCACGCGATGGTGATGCCGCCAATCTCTGAGTCACTGAACCGCAGGAGGAAGGTCCCGTCGGGCTTGTGGATGAGCAGGTCGTGCGCTTGCTGCTTGTTGACGAAGCCCAGGATGGCCCTAGGTAGAGCGGGGCTGTCAGGGCTGGGCTCGGGGCTGGGCAGTGTGGGGCAGGACGGCTCTTACCCATCATTCCAGTGCGGCTTCAGATGCTTCTTCAGAACCTCCATGACCCCATCAAACCACTGCCAGAAGGTGTAATTCCTCCCAGGCAGGTTTTCCTGTTGAAATCCCCAAAAATGAGCAGTCCTGACTCCAGCCTCATATCCCCACCCGCATCAGCACTGGTACCAGTGTAGCAAAGCCCACTCCAGGGCTCCACAGCTTTCCTGGCACAGACCCCAGCCCGCTCACCCGGTTGAACTGGGACCAGGACACGGTGGTGCTGCTGTAGTCCTCCAGGTGGGAGCTGGTGCTGTTGAAGAGCTTCTGTGCCAGGAACACCAAGTTCTCCTTGGTGAGCCCACGGCTGCTCTGCACCTCTGCCTTGAACTTCATGTTGAGCGCCTCGCAGAGCTGAGGCCACTGCACCTTGTCGGGCACGGCGAAGGGCACGCGGCCCTGGGAGCAAAAAGCAGAGTCAGCACCAAGCTCGGCCTGCCAGCTCCTGGCACGTCCTGCTGGGAGATGGAGCCCAATTCCCACAGCCCCCATGGCACTCACGGGCTCAGCAAAGGCGTTGTCCCAGAGCACAGTGGCTGTGGCATTGTTGTCCTGGCTCCCGTGCACAATCACCACCACAGGCAGGGACAGCGTCTGCCAGGAGGAAGGAGACCAGGATGGGCTGTGGGGCACCATGGGAGCATCACCCATGGGCACCCCAGGGCCACCCCAGCCTGCACGGGCACTCCAAGGCCCCAGCTCAGCACCACAGCTGTGGGCACAGTGTCCATGGCTCACTCTGGCCCTGCAGAGGGCACATGGCTGGTGGCTTTACCTTCACCTGGAAGACCAGCTCATTGCCACCAACGCTGAACTGTGACTCGAAGAGGATGGTGAACTTCTCCTCTGTCACTGACTCAGCCCCGCGACGGTCTGAGCGCTTGATCCGCTTCAGGGACTGTGGGGACATGAGGGGTGAGGGACAGATGGGGACACAGGGGGACACCAGGGTGAGCACAGGGGGCATGCAACACAGATGGGGACATGAGAGATAAACACAGGGGGACAGTAGGGGACAAGAGGGTGGGCACGAGGCTGGGACCAGGCTCACCATGTTGCGGAAGTGGGCGCTGAGGGTCCCCGTGGCCTGGTGATACTCCATCACGCAGCAGTTGTTGAGGATCTCCCCGCTGCTCTCGCTGCCACAGGAACACGTGGGGTCAAGGGACCATCAGGGCTGACAGCCCACACGAGGTGCAGCCCCCCCTGCACCCCCAACTCCATGTCCAGCTCCCCGCTGCATCAACAGCCCCATCAGCAGCCCCATGTCCCCCCCGCCAACACTCCCCCAGCACCCTGGGCATTACTTGCGGGTGCTCTCGTTCTTCAGCAGGGCCTTGGCTTGCTGCTCGCTGATGATGGTGGCCTTCACCTGGGGGGGGTTCATGTGCACGTTCAGCTTCCCCCCCACCAGGAGCCGCACGGTGGCTGCGAACTTGGTCTGAGTCTTCAGCACCTGGGGGGGCTGCTTCTCGATGATGAAGGTGCTGGGGGGGCACAGGGGTCAGGGGCCAGCAAGCAGAGCTGCCCCAACCTGTCCCCCAAACCCTGCCAGGTGCCTCAGCTGAGCTGGGCCCCCACCGCTACCTGGTTACCAGGGCGGAGATGATGTCGGTGATGATGCCGTTCAGCTCTGAGAGCATCTCCTCCACCGGGCCTGGGATCGGCAGCTGCTGGCACAAGTGCTCGGCCCGGCGGATCTGCTGCCGGTTCTGCCAGATGATCTCTGCCAGCTTCTCACACCTGGGGAGAGCGAGGCTCAGCACCGCGCTGGGGCTCAGCACCCCATCCCACCCTGCCAGGCGTGGTCGGCACCAGCACCTACCAGGTCTGCAGCACGTCCAGGGTGCCCTCGGGGGGACCCCCGTTCCCTGCGAGCTGCTGCCGACGCTTCCACTGGATCAGCTCGTCGTCCAGGATGGTCGTTTGCTGCTTGCGCAGCAGCTGCAGCGTCTTCTGGTGCTTCTCGGCCAGGTCCTGCGAGGCAGGACAGTGTTACGGGGCACAGGGACGGCGTGATGGGGCACATAGGTGGTGGCACAGCCGGCACGGTGGCACTCACCACGCGGTACTGCTGTAGTGTCTGGGCCTCCCGGTGCAGCCAGGCCTCCAGAGACGCCTTCTTCTGCTGCAGGGTCGTCTCCCGCGACAGGCGCTCCTGAGGGCCCAGCTGGGAGAGCTGGGAGAACTGGGCTGGGGGACGGGGTGCGGCATTAGGGCTGCTACCTCCAGCGCCCCAATCCCTGCACCCCCCTGGCACCCCACCCACCTTGAAGGCGCATGTTCTCCTGGTACTGGATGATGAAGTACTCCTGTGTCTGCTGCAGCTTCTTGAGCTCGTTCTCTGAGTCCTGTGTGATGAGCCGCAGCTCCTCGAAGGTCTGGTTGATCTGCAGGTGTTTCTGGGACATGGCGTCCACCAAGGAGCCGGCCGGCGAGGGGCTCTGCACAGAGCATGGGGAGCGCTCAGCATGGCAAAGGGACCCTCCCCAATCTCCTGGGTGCTGGGGACAGCGGGGACCCAGAGCACCCCTTGCCTCAGGGCTGCTCCTATCATCCCAGTGCTGGAGCCTCCAAGCATCCCCCCAGCCTGCAGGACCCACTCCCTCACCCCCCACGGCCCCCACTCACATTGTTCGCCTCCCGCACCAACCGCTGCTCATGGTAAAGGATGTGCCGGATGCAGCGCACCAGCTCCATGGGGCACCGGTCATATGTGTTCTGCAGGGAGAGCACAGCCTGAGCAGGGCACAGGGCAGGGACACCCCCCTGGCCCTGCAGCCCCTGCCTGCAGCCCCCTCACTCACCTGCAGCTGCGTGGCATAGTGGCCCAGCTTGATCTTCAGCAGGAAGCCATCCTCGCCCACTTGGTGGTCCGCCTTCTTCTGCAGCTCCTGGATCAGCCCCTCCAGCAGCTGCGTCGCCTTCATGTTCTCCTGGGGGTTGTCGAGGTCGGTGGAGGCCCTGCGCGCACGGAGCAGAGCAGCATCGGCATCGCGGCAGCCCCGGCCCCGCGCACCCACTGGCACCCCAGGGACGGGTGCTTCCCAGCTCAGCATCCCCCACGGGGACCCCGCTGACCTACCATGCCTGGCTCTCAATCCACTGCGACAGGTAGTGCCGCACCTCGATGGGGAAGTGCTGCCCGTAGAGAGCCTGCATCTGCCGCAGGGCCTCACCCTGGAGCTGCTGCGCCTGGATCCACACGGCCATGGCTCAGCACCTGCCGGGGGACGGGCTTGTCAGGGCACCGCGCCGGGCCGCTGCTGTGCCGCAGGCGGGGGTCCAGTGTTGGCCACCCCTGCGAGCCCCTTGTGGGAGCCTCCAAATTCTTCAGGGCTGCTGGAGATGCCTCCAGCTGCTGAAGGAAGGGGCGTGCAGGGGGTAGGCCACCCTGTCTCCAAGTGACCCCCTCTTCTCTAGGAAGAGTCCTGGGGGGTCGGGGGCTATGAACACGGCGCTGCGCTGCCTCTGCACATGGTAACGATCATTTCCCCTCGCTGCGCTGTGGGATCGCAGCCATCGCTGGCCACACAAATGAGGAAACGGGGCCGGGGGAAGGGCTGGCAAGAAATCCAGGGTGACGCAGAGCAGAGGCCCCTCTGCGCTCGCCCCAGCTCTGCCCACACCCTGGCGGCGCTGGCAGGCAGACGGGCAGAAGCAGCCCCGGCCCCCAAGGGTCCATGTGGCACCACAGTCCCTGGTAGGTCCCTGGTCCTGCGGCCACCACATGCTCCGTGCCCCAAGAGAGACACCAGCTGGAGTGTGGAGCTTCCCAAAGCAAGTTTTGGGGCAGCTCTGGCTCCACGCAGGGGTGTGGCCAGATCCCACCCACCACGCAGCTCTGGCACTCCAGCTCACGTGGCCAGGGATGGCACCTATAAAAAGCCAGAGCTTCCCCCGCCGCAGTTACATCCACAGCTTGGTGGAGCCTGGAAAAACAACCTGGCGCTTGAGGAAGACATGATGGGGAGTGATGAGGGAGGGTCTGGGCAGCTCATGGCCCCGCTGAGCCAAGGATGCAGCGATAAGCAGCATTTACACACCCTCACACCCAAGCCACCTGGGATTTCCCATCGTGCAGAGGTGCTGGGCAGAGGCTTTGGGTTCTGTCCTGAGGTCAGGTGACCAGGACAGGATCCAGTTACTGCACCAGCGGGTGACAAGCAGAGGGAGACAGGGACCGTGCTGGTGGGGGCTGTGCCTCCCTCCCTCCCCAAAATGCTTTGTTCAGCCTCAGAAATACCCAGTAGCCCAAGAGGCTCAAGGAGCAGCTGGTGCTGTGCCGCGGGCAGGGGCACAGGACATGGCAGGGATGGGCAGCGGCGGGTCCGAGCGGAGCAGCCATGGCTGGAGCACCCAAGCCCTGCACAGCTGCCCCAGCTCAGGAAGAGGAACAATAACCAAGAGTTGGCTAAAAATGCATTTTTCCCCTATAAAAAGGGAGGAACATTTCCACATTCACAGAAATCACCGAGTTGGCAGGGAAGGGCTTGGGGATACAAAACAACAGAGGCAAGGAGGGGAAGGGAAGGCAGGATGGCCAGCAGCAGGACACACGCTGGCAGTTAGAAATGCCAATGCCTGATAAGGGGCATTGGTGAGAACTGCTGCCCAGCAAAGCCCAGGAGAATGGTCACAGTGGTGCCACCATGCCACATATGGCTGAAGTCCCCGGAGCAGTGGGGACATCAGCATGGACACAGAGCAAACAAACGCTGCCCTGCCTATTGAGAAAATGGTGATCTCTTCCCATCTCGCGGTGACAAAACACTTCCTACTCCACTCCAGCATGTTGTTAAGCAACGAGTCTCTGGCTGCTGCTGCGGTGAGCCAGCAGACACCGCGCTCAGCCAGCACCAGCCTGGGAACAGGAGCGTGAGTATCGCTGCCGTGGTGCCTGGCGGAAGGTGAGCCAGCACCACATCAGCTGTTACAAGGGGGCTGTGCGGTGGCTGATGGTTGCATGGCTCACCCAGTGTCTGCTCTGACCAAAGGCAGGGCTGTCCCCAGGGCCATGCATCTGCAGCGGATAAACACGTCCCAAAAATACCACTCATGTCAGGGTTGGACACGACCTCCACCAACATCACCAATGCAACAGCAAGTGTTGCTCCAGGCACCTCAGTTTTGTCTCCCGTGTCTCTCCCACACTGAGAAACCAAACCTCCCCGACGGCCGTGAGGCACCCAAAGTGCCCCAGCACAAGTCACCATGTGCCAATGAGGCCTTCTGGCCGTGGGAGCCAGCAAGGCTTGGGCAACAGTTCTGTTTCAGCAAGATGTACAGCACCACAGTCCCACAGTGCAGCCACAGCCAAAGACACTGGCATTTCTGGGCAGCCCTGCACCAGCTGGCAGCCAGCGGTCCATGCCTTGGTCCGTGCCCGGCACCACGCTCCTCAGCAGCACCACTGGCTGCCTGAGGCGAGCGCTCAAAGGGACCTCCCCTGGAGCCTAGGGACAGTTTTGCCCCATGCCCAGGGATGAGCTCCCTCTTTGTGCTCCTCTCACCACTGCATCACCCTGGCCTGACAGCCACCCAGCTCAGAAAACCTCTCCAGGGTTGGGCTGTGCCTGCTCTGGGGCTGCCGGCATTTACCCACCCTGGTGCCACCCCAGCCCACCAGCCACAGCACTCACTGCTGCACCGTCACGCGTTGCCACGGGTCAGCTGTGCTGCAGCCGCCGGCCACACGCGCACTCAAACAACTGCAAGAGACAGATAATTGCGGTGGTTAAAGCTACTTTGCATTTACTTGCTGGCAGGGAGCTGTAACCCACCCATTATTGCAGCTCGGTTAACCAGCAGCAACTCAACAAGCCACAGCAACGCGCTCACCGGTGACTTATCACTGGCGAAGCGGCAGCTCAAGTGCCATGGAGAGGGACCCCAACCCCGCAGGGACAGGGCAGAGGGAGGGGAGATGCCAGCAGTCGTTGCTTTTGCATCCAACAGCCCTGCTCCCCGATGCCGATGGGGAGGCACTGCCAAACCGACCTGAAAATGGGTAAAACTCACCCAAAAGGGGCTCTTCAGAGGGCAAAGGGCAGTGGCAGGGGAAAGGATGGGCAGGGGGAGGCCAGTGGCACTACTGGCCATCGGGGACCCAACGTGACCACGCCAGGGAAGTGCCACAGCAACACTGGCAGCCCTGGGGGCGGGAGTGGTGGCACCTCCCAGCCCTGGCATCAGGCTGATGCCACCACAGGGTCACGAGCTGAAGGAAAGCCCAAGCGCATCCATGGGCAGACAAAAGGAGGGAAATGCCTCACAGGGCGAGGCCGGTGGCAGCACCTTCCCACTTGCTGCGGGCACGGTAAAGCCCAAACACAGGCAGTACCTGCCCAGGCGCTGGCACACGCAGCATCGCGGGATGCTCACTGTACGCAGCCACGGGATGCTCACAGAGCACAGCCACCCTGGGGACCGCCCTGTCGGGGGGACAGGCCTGCCCAGGTGCTGGCGCAGCCCCTGACCGAAGCCCCTAGCCCAGTCCCATGCCCTGAAGGGGCAAGATCCAGGAAAAGCCCTGCGGGGGCCACAGCAAAGGGTTCTGGCCGTAGCACCCACCCCGCTCCCGCACGCCTGCCCCACGCTGCCCGGGGCAGTAGTGGAGCCCCCACCCCTGGAGACATTCAGGCTGGGGCTTGACAGAG
>JAAGNO010020946.1:31968-48398 GCA_033439905.1 Ceryle rudis | reverse complement strand
ATCTTCCACTAGCCCCCATCTACCCTTTTTAAAAAAACAAACCAAACCAACAACAACCCCCCCCCCCCCCAAAACAAACAAACAAACCCCACACCACAACAAAACCAAACCAAGGCCACAAACATGAAGTAGATATAAACACAGCACTCTATAGCTAGTAATCTGGTACAGCTAGCTGTACCAATCTACTAGTTTGCTTTCAGAATCCACTAATTTCACATTACTATGAAAAAGATCTATGGAAATAAGCAGGACATGTTCCTGACTTTCTAGATGAAGAAAACAATAAAAATTAAATACACAGAGCAACCAGACTAAGAGATGGTAAGCCTCTGGAAGAGGTATAAAACCATATTAAGCTGCTTATGCTCATGGTCTTAGTCCTTTGAGGGATAATATCTGTATCTACTGTATAAGTAAATGCACTGCATTACATACTGTCAACATCTGTTCAATCAGAAAGGAAAAGACACTGTCTTAATTCCTCCAGTTATAACAACACAGTCAAATGAGACAAACCAGCATAGGGGAAGTGAAAAGAAGCAGCATTGCTAGTCATTTGCCCATAGAAAGCAACAAGCCTCATGGAGCAGTAAGCACAACTGAGGCAGTACAGCAACAGCACAGTTTCTTAGCTCAGCAGAGAATGCCAAAGCACACACAAAGCCTACAGCCTTGCAGACTACACAAAAGGCTGGAAAACACAAGCATGTGCACATGATTTTTTCTTATACAGTATGCACTGTTTGCAGCAACGCCAGATAAAATATGCAGAAGATTTTGTATGTTTTAGACTGGTATTTTTCTAGTAAGTCTCAAAAATCAGTCACTCAGATGTCAATATTTATTAGCACTTTCATCATCTGAGCAACACTATTAATAAAATCAGAGCAGATGGAAGCTGCTGTCATATGTTGTTGATTTTTCTTCCAAGGTGGGATGGGGGGTGGTAAGTAATGACTCCACAGAAATTCACAGAGAAGTTTTGAAGACAAAATGTTCTACTGAGAATTATTTTTATTCACGAGAAATACTTGCCTCTAGAAATCCTTACAATACGAGGCAAAAACAACTTAGTGCCATCTGTGCTGGTGTAATTCAATAATGAAAAAAGCTGATTCTGCACATGTGTTGCTTTTTCTTAGAGCTTTGGACAGAAAATAAAACTTTACTTGGCATCTTAATACTTTTCGTGTCCTTAAGTATGCTTTCTAGCTGAAGAATATTAGTATACCAATAAGAAAGAAATGGTATGATGTGATGTACACCCAGGCTTTAGATCAGCAAACCAGAAAAGAGAGTAAGAGGCCAGCTCAACAAGCATTCAAAGCCTTTTTTCAAGCATCTTTTATCCAATTGTCTTAAAAGTAGACCTATCTTTCCTAAGAACTAACTAAATAAATAAAATAAAAGATTTCAAAAGCAGGGTAAGATGCTAAAGCTCCACAAGACAAATAATAATGACTACTGAACTTTAAAATGGAGCTATCTTCCTGCAACTTAATTTTCCCATATATTCCCTTTTCTATACATTCACACAATTATGTGTAAATACGTATCATTCAGTTGGCTCTTCAATAGATATTTATAACTAAAAATATTGTTTTCAGAATAACATTAGTGATGATGCAGAATAAAATAACAGATTTTTTATTTTAATACATTGTGCAGCTGCTCCAGAGGAAAGAAAAATAAGATACTCACCACTGTGTTACGTTTTTCTCCCTGCTGCTTCTTCCCTGAGCTTTCAAAGCCAACATTCTGTTTAAAACAAGGGTACAAAAATTTCAGTCAATACTATCCCTACTAGATAACAACAAACTAATATATTTCTTATATTGGATATTCAGTTTCCTCTCAGAGTTTTGGGATTGTTTTTTAAAAAGAAAAGCTCTATATGTGTGTTAACAGTAACCTGAAGATTTTAGAGAACTTGACTTTCAAGACAGTAAAAATTACATAGATACTTTTGGAGGAGATTATTTTGTGAGTGTTAACAGTCTAAAACATTGCTTTTTACCCTGCTTTTTGTTTTACAGCATTCTGCCTACGAAGTTGTTTCATTTCTACTCCACTTTTAATTGCTATATTAAAAGATAAAATCTCTAATGTAAGAGATTTGCACACAGTTCTGAAGGAAGTTAATTAAAAAAAAATAGAGCTGAAATAAACAGAACATGAAAACAGCACACTTCTGTATCATTAACTTTGGGAACTGTCCTGGTTTGAGTGAAAACAGAACTAACTCTGTTCAGTGATTTTGCTTTCCAGCTCAGTCTCTTCTAACTAACTGCACTGTCTGAAGTCAGCAGCCTGTTTTCACAGGCAGTATCTGCTGCTGGCAGGGATAACACCCCACGTTTAGAGTTACTACCAAGGATTGGTGTGCAGACCAAGGGCACTGCTGGATCTTGTGTACCACATCAGGGGTAAGTCTCTCTTCCTTATTGCCTTTCTCTTCCCCTTTGGGGAGAGAGGGGAGTTAACAGAGAGCATCTGTTGCAGGTCTAAGAGTCTACCCCTACCCTAAACCATGACAGGAAATTTTTAGAAAGTTGCAACACATTTAATAAAGCCTATCAGATCACTGAGGCTATCTATCTTCACTGAAGTAGAACAATTATAAACAAACAAAACCACCCAGTGAATTCGACTGAACACATTCAAAATTAGTGGCTGCATCTATAGAAAGGATAAAATTTTGCCTCCAGAAAAGACAGTAGATCATGTCTTCATAAGGGTTAAATGTCACTATGGTCAGAACAATTAACTGAGCATGAAATCACGTCAAACAGTTAAGCTGAGTCAGAGTATAACCTGTTCATATGTGTAGTACCCAGGAAAAAAAAAAAAAAAAAGTTAAGATTGTGGGAAGCACAGGTAGTTGCGTCATTCAAAGGACTTCCCTTTAAATGGAACTAATAACTTCTTTCCAATAAAAAGTGGAATCAGCCCATCATGAAATCATCATAAATGTGTCCTAAAAACAGTTTTTAAATCAAAACTGCTCCAGGAAGAATGAAGTTTAGGGTAAGAAACAAGCAACAGTACAATCACAGAACAATTAACTCCTCCAGAAGTCAGTACAGCCACAGCAGGATTTTGCTATAACCAACTTTCACGTTTTATGTCCTATTCCTCATTCAAGAGTCATCAGTGCCAGCTTCTGCATTTGTAACAAATGGACTCCAACATACCATATGGCGTAAATATCTTCATTTGTTCTCAGCAGGAGGACAACCAGGACATGCAATTAGCAAGGGGGAAAAAGTAATACTAAAGACTCAAGTCTGTAAAATTTCTTGCTGAAAAGTCATCTCTATCTTTTAATAAGACTCAGCAATACAGAACAGCCGCACTCAAAACAAAAAGATCAAAGACAGACACCATGGAGCAAAACAAATTCTGAAATCTGGGGTCTTAAGAGAAAATCTGTCAAACTGCCATGGCAGCATGCTTCTTTCTTTTCCCATAATGCTTTGTTCCTACTGAAAAACTATTTAATCCTTACAAAAGCTATTCAGAGGCACTGTACACAAGCTCTCAAACAGAAGAAATGCCTGTCTGCAATAGCCCTGCTAGGGTAAGCAGAATTAATCCAGAGGCTACGATAGTGCAGGGCTAGATCTGACAGTGGGACAGTCAGGTGACTGTGCCTCTGACAGAAAAAGACATAAGGTCAAGACCTTTCAGGCAGCACATTTAGACTAGAAAAATGATCAAAAAAATTGCTAGACTCATAATCATCAAAAAAACCCCAAAAAAACAAAACCAAACCAAAACCAGATTACTCTTACATCATTTTCTGACACTTAGTAGGCTGACTCTGTCATATACAGAGGTAGGGAGCCATTACCAAATTATGAACTGCTTGCAGACTTCCAAACCAAGCACAAAGGACTCATCCAATCCAAATCATCCACAGAAGTTAATACAGCAAGTGGGATGTGTGTGCACAGGGGGAGGAATACACACCACCACATGGGTATTTCAGGTTATTCTGCTTTGGAGATGAAGCAGCTATACACTGAACGAAGGACCACAGTTACAGAATCAGACAAGAAAAATGAACTCACTGCAACCAATGTCACCGTAATGTCACATAGAATTGTGACACTAGATCAGATAACCTTAAGCCTGTATTACAAGAGAACGGCTAAGAGTGTGCTGTAAATACAACTGTAAACACTAATGAGCCTTCAATAGCAGGAACCCCTCCAGGCTTCCACATGTTCACATAGCCAGATGCAGTTTCCAGGAAAGCATAAAAACGCTCAAAGAAAATAGGCCAGAGTATTCAGAGGAGCCCAAGACAACCATGCACCAGGATCTCAACTTTCCTACTTGTTTTGCAGAAATGGTAACAGGTACTTTAGATAACTAATGATAAATTATTCAAGGTAAATATACCTAAGGAAATCTTATTTAAACCTGCTCTAGCACATCATATCAACCATATCAGACTTAAGTCTCAGTATCTGTCAAGTTCCTCTAACCAAAATGGCACAGCAGAAGAGCCCTAGCACTCAGCATAAAACACAGGGAGAGTACAATGGGGCAACAATCCCATGTTTCATCCTGTTCTTACCCTTCCTCAGGTATAACCCAACTGTTGCTAGAAAATGTCTGCCAGGTGGGACTGCTGGTCTACTCCAGTGCAGATCTGATCACTTCACCGTACCCTGGAGGCTGCTCGCATCTCCAAGTATTTCAGTTCCAGCTTACTACTGCTTTTAGGCAAGGAAGGCCTGCAATTGACTCAATAAACATCTTCCCTATTATAATTTTCACACAAATACATTTCACCTCAAATCCTTGTCATTCTTTCAAGTTTTTATCAGAGGCTGTGGAAGAATTATTAATGCACCCAGAACATTTGTGGCATTTTTTTTACTTTCTCCAGTCTGTTTAAAAAAATTTTAAAGCAGGGTGAGGAAACCACAACACACACTCTTCATTTAAGGAAGAGCTGGAAACAACTATCTTAAAAATTGTTTGCTTCAGAAATATTTCAGGCAGCTTTCAGCCAATGACAGCCACCCTCCATTTTAAATAATGAAAACAGGACAGTGATTTAATTTTTTAAATAATTCCAGAAGATTATTGTAAAAGCCAGATTATCTATGCTTGCCCTTAAACATCCAATTACACTCAGTCAGAAAGTAAGTTTAGCTAAAAAGAGTTTAGATTAGTCAAGATTATCCATAGAAGAGATGCACATTAAGCAGAAATAGATAGCATACTGCAGCATTCAAGTCCATCTTGTAAGCCAAGAATAATTTCAAAGCAATAAGATTAGTTTTATTGTTTTCTTTCTGAAGAGGATTTGAAAGATGAGAGGGTCTGAAGCAGATCAAGGAAGTGCAACTGTATGTATAACCAATAACACTGTCCTCAATGAAGCAAGTTTTGCCTGCACAAGGATATCCATAACCAGAATTTTATTTAGTATCAGGTGAGTATATACAGCTGTGTATAGTCATTTCACACACAACAATAATACAGAGTTTTTACTGTCAGTGGTTAGTGGCAAGATTCCTATTTAATCACGATGCAACAGACAGATGACAAACACATGTCTGACAGTGAGACAGATCTGAAAAAAGACTAACGTATGATCTTAATTGAGAAAATAAAGGATAAACACATCTGGCAAAATATTTCTCTCTAGATAGTGCACCTTTTCAAAACAGACATTTCACACAGAAGTTGGAAGGTCTGCAGACCACAGGCCATTTAGCTCATCATGGATTCCCACACTGGGGAACAGGAACGGGCAAGAGGTGAGGACTAGGGAAAGACAGAGGATTCCAGGATCATTCTTCAAGGAATGGTGCATGCATCTTCTTTTTCCTGGGAGCAGATGCTATTGCCGTGTCTCATTTTTCAGTACTTTGGTGTCTGAACCAAAGCCAGACGTTCATAGTGATGCAAAGAAACAATGCTGCACAGACTGCATCACTGGCAAAAAAAAATTACGAGTTTCAGGGGTGTCATTATCTTTCCACCAGTCTTAGGTGGACAAGTCTAAGATGCTAATTATGATATGTTAGCTTAAGTGGCATAAGACTGACCTACTTGAGGATTTGTTTCCTCCTAGTACCAATGTTGTCACAGATGCTGACAACCAGAATCCTTCAGCACAGGATGAGGACAGCTGATGGTGCATTCTCAGTCAGCACACAAAGATTCATGTTTCCTTCCAGCATGCCCCAAAATAACCTATATTTGGCAACACGGTTCATATACTGCAGGGGACAAGCAGTTGAGAAGCATTCTGCCAAGGGATACGGGTAAGCCTATCAACACCACCGGAATGCAAAAGGCACTTTTATAGGTCCCTGACTGGCTAACTTGCTGTACAACTTGGAATTTAATATTAAAAGTTTTCTTGTTTTGCCAGAGTGTCTCCAGTTCAATTAGAGATTTCTAATTATCTTAAAACTTAAATGCCTAGAGGCTAGCAAAATGAAACTTTGTTCATTACTTGCAATACTGTAACAGCACTTTTGGACAAGACAGTTAAAGAAACACATTCATCCTGCACATATACAGATGTGCCAGATCTGCTGAATTTTGTTATTGATTGCTGTCCCTTGGGGAAACCAATCAAAGAAGGGTCTCCACGGCATAAACAAACACTGCAAATTTTCCTTCAATTTTTTTTTTAAAGAAACTATTTCCAAATTATTTCTCTCACCTGTGTGGATACAGCTGCAAAAACTCTCGCCGTGTAACTGTTCTGAGTGCAAAGTGCAGTCTTTCAACAAAGTAAACATACCCAGATTTAGAAAAACTTCCCGGAGCTCAAAATCCCCCACTGCAGTAGTGTAATTTCTGCAATTACCAGAAATTACCAGTATGTCTGAATTGATCTCACCAGTGAGCAACTGCTGTGAACATGCATCAGAGGGGAGGAGTTTCTCAACTCTAAAAACTGCAAGGAACCATTTATGAATCAAGATGCCTGTTTCTCAAAGCACAGACCTCAGCACACACACTCTGAAAAGTTCTGTAATAAACCCAAAATATAACATTTTTATTAAGTATAGAGATTTATATCTACACCACCATCAGAAGGCCCAGCTGTTGCAGAAAAATATTACAACTCTTAATTACCTTTGAACCAAATATTCCCTCTAAAACCAGCAAGACATAACACTATTATCCAGTGTTTGCCCCAAATAATTAGAAATGCAGAATGATGGACCTTGGAAGGGACTTCTCATGGTGGTGAGGTCCAACCCATCAACACTACAACATTAAGGCAAACTTCAACATAGGATACTATGAAGTCAAAAGCTACTTTGGAGTTAAGGACTATGTCAGTATATATGAAAGGAAGCAGGTCATTTGGCTTATTTGGAAACATTTCTAGGGGAGAAAGTTGAGATTTAGTGCTTTTCATGAACTATGGAGGTAGACATTTCTGCGTGTCCACTTTAGCAAAATTATCTAGTCAACCTAACTGCTTTTTGAGATGCTTTTTCCAAGTCAT
This sequence comes from Ceryle rudis, assembly GCA_033439905.1. Taxonomy (NCBI): domain Eukaryota; kingdom Metazoa; phylum Chordata; class Aves; order Coraciiformes; family Cerylidae; genus Ceryle; species Ceryle rudis. Next base: position 40,900 of record JAAGNO010020946.1, on the reverse strand, counting down.
ACTAAAGCAGCTGAGTAATCACACATTGATTCATTCATTCATGATGAATTCATAGCACAGAATGCTTCATCTCACATTAATTACAGTATCCTTTCCACCATGAAAACAAAAGTATCATGAAAATCCCTTTACAGAACTAAGATGGCTTTTATCTATGGACAAAAACTAAATCAGGGAAATTACTATTCATTCTGAAAGTATCTCAACTTTACAGGAGGTAACAAATATATCCACAAAAGTAGATCCAGTGTTCGCAGACTTGCAAACTGTTAATTTCTATAAATGAAGGCTGTTTTGCAAAACAGGAGATTTGAGGAGGATTAAATTGTTACTATATATTGTTGCTAATAATTCTACTTAGGGTGTTACTGATGTTTACTGTCTCTGTTACTGTGGTGCCATCATGTTAACTCAAATAGCCAGGGACTAAGCCAGGAACAAAAACATAGAAAATAGAGTCATGACACTAATTTTATACTCCAAACTTAATGCAAAAATTTAAGAATTATAGGAAAGCTTTACAACCCAGTATTTGAAATATTAATATACTGGGCATCCTTAAACACTATATTAATTTATTAATATAGGCTTTTTTTCTTACACAAACATGCTATCTATTTTCATATCAATTTGTTTCTTGCCTCTGAAGTACGCAATATAGCAGTATCTGAAATTCAAAAAACAAGGAACAAACAATGCACAGCAGAAAACTACCTGAGGTTTTTGATCAAGAAAACATACTTCCTGGACTACTTACCTTAACCTCACAGATCAGGCTTAGGGACCACAAAACCAACATGTACCAGGCCAGAAACTGTCTGCATCTCCTGCACTCTTTACCAAGTTACTTTTCTGTAAGTGACATTTGTGCTAGCTCACCAACGAGAAGGGAGTAGCTGTGCCAAGCTACACAACAAGGTCTAGTTAAGCCTGAGGAAACTCTGTTGTTAGTGGTAACATAAAGAATCCAATTAGGCTCAGACTAAGAATTAAAAAGAAAACAAAACAAACAAACAAGTTATAGCAGCTCTCACCCAAGCTTCAGCCATTTCAAAGATTTCCACTGCTGCTACAGAATTGACAACATCTTTAGAGAGGACTGGACATCCCCCACCTCACATCAGGAGGCCAATTAGCACCACAAACAATGTGACATGAGTGCTCGGGATAACAAGAGGCTTCAAATCCATGAGAAAACTATTTAGATTTGGTGCCCTCACCCTTTGCTCCTGTGCGACCCTCTTCATTTTCACTGCTTTTTTTCCCCCCTTCAATTTCGGAGTTTCCCATCAATTACTTCTTTCACAGCAGCACAAGAGAGACTGATGATGAGAAAAGAGAGGAATGTGGAAAATTTCGGAAACAAATAACTAAGAGAATAAGAATACTTAAGAGACAGAATGTATCAATTTAATCAGTAGTAAGATTTGTAATTAAAAACATGAAATAGAGTCATAAACACACACACTAAACTATATCAGAATGTACACCATAATTTCTTGAAAGGACACATTTGATCCAAGTTAAATCAGTAGTTAACTTGCAGGACACTATTATCATGACCCTTATCTCTTTTTCCCTTCTGCCCCTCTTCCCATAAGCCCTCTTCCCTCTCCTAGTACATCACAGCCCAAATATTTTCTTAGATACTGAAATACACTAGGGAGGAACGAATCTAATTCTATTTATTCAGTACTTAATCAGTAGCATGTCTTATATGTACCATGGACACGTGTAAAATGTCGGTGGCACCCAACACCCACAGTTCTGTAAGCAAGGAGTGATCAGCTAAATACTAAGTAGATGCTGACTCACTAATGCAGATGATGACTTAACAACACAGTTTGAGGAAGATTGAAGTGATCTGGATACTCAAGTGAGTATGTACTTGGTACAAAACTGGGACCTAGAGCTGTTTCAGACTATTAAAATACAGAAGGCTGGAGCGGAAACCTAGGCATAGACAGAATTCAGAATGCAAACTTTACAAAATCTGTGAATGCTTGTGCACTTTAAAAGCATGAAAAATGTGCCTGTGGCCTCTTACAGCTAATCCAGAAGATGCTGCAACAGTTTGAACTGCTAACCTGATGAGGCTTTATATTTGAATTTATCAGATTATGCATAAAATACTAAGTGTTAGAACCAGTAATTACCTAGTAGTTGTCTGAAATAGCTTAGAAAATAGTTGTTAGGAACTGTATGAATCTTTTACATTTCCCACATTTCAGAAGCATAATGGAGATTTCAAGTCAAAATTGTTTCAAAAATAGCAGAAACAAACAGCAAATAGTTGCTATAATTGTATACTTAGTTATAGGACTCACTCTACAAGCCAAGTCATTGTTAGGGTACATAAAATTCCCCGAGTTCTCTTTCCTTCCAGGGCAGAGGTGAGTGGTGCTAGTCAAGCAATACTTAAATCTATTTTTAGACATCGTTTCCACCACCCACACCAGTATGCATACAGCCATAACTTTCCAGCTAACAATTACTATTATAAATGTTTTACTTCCTTTTGCATTTATTTAGTTCTTCAGTACTTCATAAAGTTGAGTTTGGAAACACCACTAACCAGTTTGATAACAGATACCATTATCAAACCAAGAACTTTCTTGCAAAAGTGGTAAACATTCGTAGCTAAGAATTAAATTAACCTCAGCTGTGCTCTTCACATACAAACTGATACAAAAATATTAGGATGTTATTTCTTGCTTAAGTGACTTTAAAGAATGAAAGAACTGCCAGAAACTTTTCATAGCTTCATCTGACAATTACTGTGCACATCAATTCACCGTTATAGCAGTGTATCATCAACTCACCCCATAAGCACATTATGAACATCATTCTTGAATGGTAATATTCTCTATAAAAATAACAAAGGAAGGAGGAATTAATACACTTCTATATTCAAAATACGAATTAGTGAAGCAGGAACAAAGCAGGATCAGAAATACGATTTTTTTTTTTTTAAAAGCACTGATCTGAAATAGGGATATAATCTCAAGGCAAGTGTCCAGTATTAAAACTTTTTAGTAAGCTGTGAACAATTGAATAGGTATCTTACTGGAAGCTGTAGTTTCCTGTTTGAATTCATATTAAATTCATAACTTATCAAAACAGCCACTGATTGTGACTAAACATATACCATGTCAAACCTAAATCTATTTTTACTCTATTGCACTTCATACAGGCATGAGCCATCTGCCACTGAGGTATCATCTGTTTCTCCGTGACATTATCACATTACTCTGAAAAAGACTAATGCGGCTGCTTAATCTCATGGTTTGAGCCAATTTCTAAACATTAGGCACTGGCTTGCTGTCAGATCTCCTCACAATCTGCCTGAGAATCTATGATGAAGGAGCAGATTGTCACTTTTTAACATGTAATTTACAGCTACCCAAAGCCCTGTTGCAAGCTAATTTACATTCTGGAAATATTGTTCTAGAAGTGATTTATAAACTCCCCCTGGATTTTTTACTATGTAACAAGGTAACAATCCTAACGTGGAAAAACAATCCAGAACCACAAGCCACCTGAACTAAAAGGTCAACAGTTAATTAAGATAAAGATTTCTATCATTTGAAATCACAGAGCTGCAAGGTAATTAATCCCCACATCACAAGAAAAATCAAGGAAATTAATATGCTGAATTCAACTGATTGGAATATAGTCCCAGTTTTTCCTGTCTAAAAAAACCAACCATCTGCAGATCAAACTTGAAGAAGCCAACATAGAAATAGCTTCTGAATCTGAAAAAAAAAACAAGAATGCAATTTTTTTTTTTTAAACCCTGGGAAAATGGCAGTAGCTGGAAAAGAACAGGACACAAGTCTGCTGTGTTCCCTCTGATACTGAGTGATGGGGTTTTTTCGTCACTTCTTAATGGCTTTTTATCAAACTTAATTTGAACTAACACAACATAAGCATAACATGAAGAAACTGCTGTTTGTACATAGTCTGCAAATCAACAGTAGTTTCTCCTCATTCCCAATTTCTCATTCTTTGAAGCGTTTCTGACAGAAATATATTGCCTGGAGGAATGTGTCCTTCACATATTGATAGAAATGCTACCAAACTGCATGCCCTAAAACGCATTTTGCAGATTATATTCAAGCATCTTCTAGAATCCTTTTTACTGCAGTTGCCCATTTCAGTTCACACTATCTTCCAGCAATATGTGAAATACTTTATTAGATCTGCTAGCCAAACAAGGCAGGGATTTGGGGTTTTTTTTGGTGGGGTTTTAGATACACCTCCATTCTCAGTTTTAAGTAAAAAAGTTAACAATCAGATTTGAGCTCTAAAAACAACCTGACATCTCTTTAATCTACTCTTAAATAAATTCTACGGGATCTTCCAGATCTTCTCTGATAAGCCATTAAAAGATCTGGACAGAACAAGTCAGTCTGCATTTAAAGCTTTCATATCAATAAAGCGATCTCCTATTTACCTGCAGATTACTAAACTCTAAATTCTCAGAAAACATTTATTAAGCTGGCATTAGGTGACATCTCAGTGCAATATTCTGTCTAGCAATAAGACTGCAACAAAAAACAAAATAATAAAAACCAAATCACAAAACAAAAAACCCCACCTTTTCCAGCAGGTTGATTTTTAGTATGTCAATCACTGTTGTTAACAGCTGAAAAAAACTAAAATTCTTTCTAGTACAGAAATATGTCTGTAGTAAAGATCAGTAGTGAGATTAATGGACTAATTCCATTCTAGATACCAGCTTTCATTTTAATACCATTAAGGGATCAGAACTGAGACATACTTACAATGCCATGGATAAAAACATTCAATACAGTTTTAATGCATGTGCTCTACAACACACATAGTTCAGTTTCCCCATAAAACTATACAAATCTAGAAAACAACATTATTAACAGTTAGCCGTTGTCTTCTATCACAAGCAGTTTTTCAAAACACCATTTAACAACACCCCCATATAGATACATAAAACCAATTATGAATTCCTTGATGTTATTCCTTATCTCTTGTTTACACAGCAACATTTAAAAATAAAATCCTGACAATTACCATGCTGTTGACGTGCAAAGACCATTGCTCATCAAGCTAACCACCACCACACATCATGTGCTCCTCTATCCATCTAGGTCACCTTTAACCTGTCCTGGAGGACTTACAATCTGTTGTTTACCTCACACTGGTGTTAAATCATGACAGCTGACACCCATTTGTTTACTAAAACTCCTTTAGGTTACATCATCACAAAGGGTGATCATACCATTTGGGAAAAATATTGATTTTACCCATCCTGCTCTTAAATACACTAAAACGCATGACATATGTTAACATCTATACCAACATGTGCATAATAAAACCAGTAGAGTTAGGCTGGTACAAACCAGCATTTAAGCTAACTAGAAAATTTAAACTAGAGATAGCTACCCCATCTGTTTCTTTACTGTCCCAAATAGCAGCAAGCAAAAATACAAATAAAATTTAATAAAAACATAAAATTCAAGAGAAGAAATGAAGTAAATACTGATTGTCTTCCAATATAACACAGAGAACAAAATGTGGGAATCAGGCCACAATTATACCTTGATATGCACTGAGAGCAAAGGCAGAAGGCAGTAGTTGAGCAATTTCCTTGATAACCAAAATAAGATTTTTTTTCCCCCCCCCTTGTGCTCCTATTAGCTCAGCTACAACTGCAGAAACCACCTTCATGCTTTCATAGAATCACAGAATGGTTTGGGTTGGAAGAGACTTTAAAGATCATCTAGTTCCAATCCCCTGACGGGCCAGGGACACCTCCCACTAGACCACATTGCTCAAAGGTCCATCCAGCCTGGCCTTGAACACATCCAGTGATGGTGCACTCACAACTTCCCTGGGCAACCTGTTCCAGTGTCTCACCACCCTCAAACTTAGTAATTTCTTATCAATGTACAATCTAAATCTACCCTCCTTCAGTTTGAAGCTGTTACCCCTCATCTTGCCACTATACCCCTGATAAAGAGAGTCACTCTCCACCTTTTCTTTAGGCCCCCTTCAGATACTGGAAGGTTGCTATAAGGTCTCCCTGAAGCCTTTTCTTCTCCAGGCTGAACCCCAACACACTCAGCCTGTCTTCATAGGGAAGGTGCTCCATCTCCTTGATCATCTTTGTTGTCCTCCTCTGGACCCGCTTGAGCAGGTCTAATCTTTCGGAAAGTTCTTCCTCTGAATTAGATGGGAGGTATATCAGCTCCTAAATAAACTAACACATTTGTAACTAACTAAAGATTCAGAATAAGTCTGGAATACTTGTTACTTGAAGCCCAAAAGGTAGGGAAGGAATGAAGGACCATCAGCAGCTGTAAAAGCATCTAAATTGAACAAGAGAATGGTTTGAGTTCTGCATAGGCCGGTACTAGCAAAAAAAAACCACAGAGGTTTCTTTATCTACCCAAGAATGACAGGCAAATCAAGCAGTTTTGTGTCCTCAAACAGCGAACAGTTACATGCAAAAGATAAGCAGTTCTCTTTTCTCACCTACACAACTAGTTCAAACAGGAGAGAAAGGTAGCATAAGAAAACAGCATTATTTCACACTATATACTGAGGAACATATGAATCCTCTAACCTGAAACAAGATTGAACCAAATTAATTATAGGATTATAATTCAATAATTTCCTGAGTGATTATTAAATTTAAAAAATAAGCCACTTGTCTGTTGAACAAGTCCACAAAGGAGTCAATTTGATCATCAAATTCTCAACTTTCTAAATTATGGAAGTCTCCAATTTTGCCAAGCAACTGAAACACATCTATTAAGTACCTAAAAAACCAAAGGGTTGGTATATTTTATCCCATTCTCAAGCATCTTAGTGGTCCTAACATTAGCACTCAATATACTTCAGGTGGACTTCCTTCATCCCTCACTTTCTGCAGTTTTTAACTTCTAACCCATAACTTACTGGCATAGCTTTTTTTTGTATTTCTCTTTGTTTAAATAACAGATGGACACCTTTCATTATTGTGACATTTAGGGTTTAGATTTGCTGCTTCCTAAGCATCTAGTAAAACTTCCTTTAAAACTGGAGTAGAAAAGGAATGTCTTTACAGATGATATGGCTGAATGGCTTCTAAGTGCTCTTTTTAAAAAGGAATAAATAAATGCTGCTGATTAAACTTTGTACTTATTATGTACAACCAAAATCTATTCATAGACATTTATACTTTACACAGTTGGTTACTTGGCAGCTTTCAACGTCAGGTGTGACTTCACTGACTTCTAAAAATATTGCAGCCATCATCTTCTTAATCACATTTTCATATTAGCAGTACAAGACCACCTGTACATAAAAATTAAGTTTCCTGTACTTATGGAGTTACTCACCCTGTACGTGACGACAAGCTGATGGTCTGTGGCTTACCAGAGAGAATACAAATTAACAGCTATTAATCTTTTTTTCAGTTCTCAAAAGTCAAAAAAAAGGTAAAGCTAATTTAATCAAAATAGGACTATACTTATTCCCTCGCTTTGTCCTCCCTAAACTATGGGCAGCTATTTTAACCAACAAGCACATCACTTTTCCTAATAAGGGCCAGTGATACTAAACAGAGCAACCATAAGATTTCTTTTTTTTTTTTTTTCTCTAAACTGAGTACTTAACACTTCCTTATTTATAAAAATGCTCAGAATTATTCATCAGTCCTTGATGACCAATATTTCCTATATGCGTCTTTCATCACATTTTATTAACTATTCTACTTGTCTATCTCTATAACTGATGTTTATTTCAAATTATTCTCTTCACAGAAAAATCTGTCATCTCCTTTTGTCCTAAAAACAAGCTACTGCTTGTACCCCCCCTCCCCTGTCTTTTGCATCACTTACTTAGTCAGCTAGCTCACTTTTATCATATGCATTTTTCCTCACTGGCTCACCAGTAGGAGAAACGTCAGAAGGTTACCTCAACCTCCAGAAGCACTGTGTACTTGCCTTTTATCCATTTATACATTAGTGTCTTCCAATTGTCTTGGTGTAAATTCCATCAGAATGAGAGTTTTTCTCTCTTCGATGGCTAAACATATTTATGGACACAAAATCTTCAGGATAACAACTTGATGGTAATTTGATATTCCTAAACACACAGCACTCTTTCCCTACTACCCTTTTACCTACAAATTGAAAGCAACTCATTCTTTTTGCTTTCCATGTACAAAGCTTCTTTAATCTCAACTTGTTGCAGTCTATCTTGCTCCATTTTCTGCTCTTACTTGGTGACAGCCAGTATTTCTCATACTGATGTGGAGTTCTATAGTGTATCATTCTATGCAGCTCTTCACACCATTGTTGTATGATCCTACAGACATAGTAACGGTACTGGAAGAAATGTATACATCACAAACTTGTACAATTAAATTTCTAAATATATGCAATTTGTATTTCATATGAAAGAAAGCATTTTGGCAGAAAAACAAACTACGGCACGTCCATTACAGCTCACCACAGTTGCTTATGACGTCAAACCAGCAAACTACATTGCTCAAGGCCTTCAAAGACAACTGTCAAAGGGAAGTTTGCTTGCATACATTAGTTAGCACTTAAATTCTATCTCCACTGAACAATGCAGCTGGAAAAGAAAAGAGAAGAGCTCCATGGACACTTATCCATGGGACAGCAATGTACCCTTGGGGCCAAGAAGGCCAATGGTATCCCAGGGTGCATTAAGAAGAGTGTGACCAGCAACTCAACGGGTGTTCTCCTCCCTCTCTGTTCTGTCCTGGCAAGGCCACGTCTGGAGTACAGTGTTCAGTCCTGGGATCCCCAGTTCAAGAGAGGAAGGGAAATGCTAGAGAGAGTCTAACAGAGGCTACAACAATGATTAAGGGACTGGAACATCTCTCTTAGGAGGAAAGGCTGAGAGCCCTGGGGCTGTTTAGCCTGGAGAAGAGAAGACTGAG
>JAAGNO010020944.1:4491-20178 GCA_033439905.1 Ceryle rudis | reverse complement strand
TGCTGAGGGTGCACTCAATGCCACTGTCCATGTCACTGACAAAGATGTTAAACAAGACCGGTCCCAGTACTGATCCTTGAGGGACTCCGCTTGTCACTGGTCTCCACTTGGATACCGACCCATTGACAACCCCTCTTTGGGAGCGGCCATCAAGCCAGCTCTTTATCCACTGAATTGTCCATCCATCAAATCCATTTTTCACCATCTTGGAGACCAAAATGTCATGCGAGACAGTGTCAAAGACTTTACTCAGGTCCAGGTAAATGACGTTGGTTGCTCTACCCCCATCTATTGATGTTAATTAATGTTATTTAATGTTATTATTAATGTTATAATTCCCCTGCTATTCTTTCTTTAAAAGGCAAAGGAGATTTAAAAGAACATTGTGAGAGAAGCATCTGAGCTTCATCTAAACTAGTCCGTTTTCATGTAGTGGAACTCATACAACATACAATGTGTGAAGAAAATGTTATACTTAGTCATGAGGTAGTCACTGATTCTGAAAATGGCTGTTAGAAGGTTCCTCTGGAAGTCACCTACTTCAGCATCTACCTTGAAGCAAAATTATTAACAGCTGTAGATCAGGTGAGGCATAACTTTAACTAGTCAAGATATGAAAACCTTCAGGGGCAGAGTTCCTACAACCTCTCACTATTCCAGTGCTGCACATATGATAATTTTTAGGAATTTTTTCCAAACATTTAATCTGAACCTTGCAGCTGCAGTAAGTGTTCATTGCTCCTTTTGATGTTATTGTCTTCTAATGGGAAGAGTTCAGCTCCATCAAATCACAGATTCCTTTCCAGCAGTTGTAGGCTGCTACTGGGTAACCTCCGTGTCATATTGAATAAGCCTAGCTCTCTCAACTTCTCCTTGAATGTCGTGTGTTCTAGGCTCCTAACTATCTTGGTAGGTTTTGTTTGACACTTGGTCTCCTTACCCCTCTTGATCTGGAACCCAAAACTGGACACAGTATTTTAGGAGTAGCCTCACAGTGGTTGAGAAACAATTTATAGTAACTCCCTGTGATCTGCTGACCAGGCTTCTGATAATAGGCAGTGTGCACTTTTTCTTACTTGTGATGTGATTGCAATGCTGGCTTCACCGCCACTTCCAGGCATTTACATCAGGACTGCTACTCAGCTACTCAGTTTCAGCCTGTACCTGTGCATAAATTAGGCTTCTACGCCCAAGTGCAGAATTTACATTTCTTGAACCAAATAAAATGTTTGTTGACCAATCTTCAAATTTCCTGAGGTACATTAGGACTGAGATTTTACTTTACAGACTAATAATCTCTTCCCCTTTTTTATTATCATTCACAAATTCCTTTCTTAGCATTCAAGTTACTGATGAAATTATGGAGGCATATAGGCCTCAACTCCATTTGTTCCCAGCTGCTGACCAAATGCCATGCTATTGATTACTTCTAGTTAGTTTGCCTTCCTCATTCAAAAATAGTCATGTGTTTTCTCCAAACTTCCTTTCACTGCTAGCATACTAACTAAAACTACATTGTCCTCTTAAGTCTAGACCTGAGTTTAGTTCCACCTGAGCTTTCACCTTCTCACTAAGTACTTTAGCAAAGAACCTTATATTTTACCAAATCACGATAGGTGGTTGAGGTATGTAATATATTTTTTCTAAACTGTTTTCCCTGTTATATCCCCATAATATTCCCAAGGTTCATTGGTCTTGATCAAAAGACCACTAAAAGACAAGCCTCTGAACTCTCACAGGAGCTGTACCACCAAGAAGCTCCTTTACACAGGATGCAATCCTTCCTCCTCTTCTTGTCTCCACAAATAGGCCTATGCCCATGGTGCACTGTGACTGTGTTCACACTTTAGCCCTGTAACCCTGACTGTTCCCCAAGCTCCATACACTCTCTACACGAGACATAGGTCTCTGCATTTGCCTTTGAGCCCAGACTTGATGCATTGGCCAGCAGACACTGTCACAGAAATATACCAGATGTGGAAAAGCTAATAAAAAAGATGATCAAAGATCAGAGGCTTGATAAAGAAACATATTAAAATAGAAACAACAATCTGTTTTTAACAGACAACACTGATCATTCAGAAACAGTCACTGATAATGACCAATCTTAATCCTGCAGAGAAGACAAATTTTATAGTATACCCATCACTAACACTACTGGTGACTGAGACATGGGACAGTTTTTTCTAACCTGCTTCCCTTCCCCATTGTCTTTATGTGCCAGAACTTGAGAGCAGACTGCCTACCACTTGGATAACCACAGAGTTATCATTAAGTCACAGCACAAAACAGCCCTATATCGTGTCTGAGTTTCATTCAGTGACCTGACCCTGACAATGAATTCTACAAGAGTGCAAAACAGTTGCTTGTTCTTTTGCACTATGTTTACTGGCCATTATATGCAGCATCCTCAATGGTGTTTCTAATATTACACACTTCTTTTCCTTTGGTAATCTTGGAGGAGTTATACCTGAGCAATGTGATTTGCTATACTTGAATTATAGGAGCTGCTCTCTAAGATTCACTACAACAATATGTCCATTGCTCTGGTATTTGCATACTTGTCTGCCAAGGCCATTACACTCAAAAATTTATCACAGAATCTCTTTTTTCTCCATAGTTTTTTTGGCCATCTGTCCCATTGATGGTACCCCATTCCAGCATGTCATTGTAGCCACAGTATTCTCCCCAATAGCTTCTCTTTGTTGCCCTCCAGTTTCTTAAAAAAATCTGTAAGGATGGGTGAGGTTTGCTCCAGTCTACACTGTCTCAGACAGACACTTAACAACTGATTCATAATTGTTAACCTGTTCACTTTAGCCCAATCCACCAAGCACATTGTAAAGAAGAATGACCTCTACAAGCTTTCCTCCTTCTTCTCAGACAAATTGTTCAGAATATATACTTTTTAGCCACCTAGTCTGTGAATGTCACCATATCCCAAGGCTAGCAGTTTGTAGTTTTCTTCCCACCAAAGAAATAAATGAAAGTTTGCCTCACTTTAAACTGTCATTGGCACCTATACAGAGGTGACCATCTGGCCTAAGATTGGTGAAGGTGTACTAGAAACATGTCCATTTATACAGGAAACAAATCCTTGAAGAGGTTTCTTCAAGATCTGTTCTTATCACTGCTATGGTTTGCAGACTGATTTAGCTGCTATTCATGAACTGTTGATGTCCCTCTCTAAATTGCATGATGTTGTAAACACAGGAGCATTATCACCTTATTTCCCTCAGACAATCCTCAGCAGTACTTAGATGAATTATTTCTTTTTAATGGGAACTCTGATAAAAGTACACAGCCCTCTATTTCTCTGGCACCAATTGCTCTACATTAGGTTGAGAAGAAAGCTCCAGCTTCTGTCTATTCCACAGCATCAACATGAAGAAAGGGCCTCAAGCTTACATTATATTTATATGTAACTTTCCTTAGAATCTGATCTTGGTTATTGACAGAGACAAGGCACTCTGCTGGATGGTTTGGTCTGATCTAGCAGGACTAATTTAATCTTCTAATGTTCTTGCCTTCATGACTCAAAGTAGACCCTAAAAGCTAATGTATGGGCCCTGTCTGCTACATACACCCTGTCTTAACGTGGGCAGCTGCTTGCAACCTACTAGGTTGTGATCTACTTCTTACACAATCAAGTTGCTCTCTGTGTATGATTTTATGGGAAAAAAAACCAACCTGTGAATGAGAAGCCAAATTTACTGCTGTCTGTGTTAAAAGTGACTAAGGACACAGTAGGAGAAAAGCTGCAGAACAGGGGAGAGTGGATGCAGTGACAGAAAATGGCATACACTGTTCTTCTATCCATAGATATGGGGGGAGCTGGGGAAGGGGCTGAAAAGCAGTGCCTTTTGGTAAAAGGGTTCTGTCAACATGATCAATAGTTGTGGTGATAAACCAGACTTCTGTGCACTACTAGCAACACACACAAACTTTCTTCATTCAGATAAATTCCCCTGGGGAAGGAAGACCTGTTTGTCTTAAAATATGTATGGTTTATATTTCTTTGGACCTGTTGTGTTGAAATAGTCAGTGTCTCTTCTTATTTTGTGGTAGTAAGTCTTTGTGACTAACGGATCAGAAGACCATACTTCAGGTATAGTGTTCTATTGTATTTAAATTATTTTCCTTAATATTCAGATATATTGTCTTAGGATAAACAGATTTCTTGTAAAACATAAAAATGCAAGCCAAACAATCTCCTTCCCCATTAACTTGAGAGGTGGCTGTTGATCCTCAGGTTTTCTTATTTACTATAATACTGATTTACTGCTTTATGAAATGTTTATGTTCTGACAGTCCTTCTCTATGGTTCTCTCTAAAGCGTATTGCAAAGTCTGCTTGGTTTTTGCACTGTGTTCAAGATTGCCCTTTTATAGCAGAAATAGCACATATTATTCATGGAATGGAGTGGCTTATGCTTTATGGTAGTTTAAGGTAATGTGGAGTTAAGGCTGCACATTTATAAAAGAATTCAGTTTATCTGCTACAAGGTAGCCTACCATACGGTATGTTGCACTGTCAGCAATATTACTGTTTCATGCACTGAAATGACTATGCCTACGCATTCTAGTAAAGTGCTTAAATAGCTCTTCAAAAACTGGTATCGTTTTGTATCTTAACACCACACCCCGCCCCCCAACTACAAAACCTTAATATTCCTTGCTATATTTTCTTTTAAAATACCTGTGAAATGCTTACTGGATTTTAGAAACATTAGACCAATAACCCAATGACCTGTGTTTATCTACTGAACCAAACAAGAACAGCTGCTGAACAGATACAGGCACTATGAAAGTTGGACATGCTCATAACAGGTGACCTGGGAAGCCTGCATAAGTTTCCAACAGTCTCTGTGCACTTCCTTTTGTCTTGTCTACATGGAGCAAGACTCTATGTATGCTACTGAACAGACAATGCAGCTGAATACTTACTTGGATTTGATTTGAACTGGTGACTGTTGCCTGTGAGCATTCACCTTCTCTATTCTAATGCAAGCTACAAGTCAAAACTCACCTGGGGTCAGTCTCTGAAAAGAAATAGCATACAATTGCCAGACTTGGATGTTCCTGAGGATTCACAGCACTGCTTTTCTTTTTTCACTGCCTGACTAAAGGATATTAATAGTGGAGGAAATATTTCCCATCTCTGTAACCCTCTCCAGATATATAAGGGGTTTCAGCTCCAGTTGCCACCTTCTTTGAGCACAAAATCCTCAGGAGAGAAATCACTGTTCTTTTTTCTTTTTTAACAAAAACCAGTCAGATGATAGCTGATAAACATAGAGTGGGCAAACACATGTCTCAGTGTACCAAGACTCTTGTCATGGTAGTAACATAGGTTTAGAATGTAGTCACTATGGCTAGGAAGAAATAAGTAAAAGTAACAGAGACTCATTTTGTGCCTAGTAGGCTGGTATCTGTTTTGCTGCTGTCTATTATTGACTAGATTCCATTGACTGTGATGCTTCAAACACTGTAAGTCATCAGACAGATGCTCACTTGCTACTTGTTCATTGTTTATTTATGAGCAGGGAAAAATTTCCAGAGATATTCAGATAATTTAGACACCAGTAATCAATACATATATATAAATTTTAGGTTACAAAATAATAAATCTAAGTTAAATTATATTTTATTGGGCAATAGAAAAAAAAATGAACCCTCAAGGGGCAAACAAACTGTTGTTACTGAAGGAATTACCCATTCAGTATGGACTCAGCTGCCTAGCACCTCATTAACTATTTATCAGTTCCTTGGAAGGAAAAATCTACTATACAGTGAATTCACATCAATATTTAATATAGCAGTGCCTGAAGCACTGGACTGAGTTTCTCACTTGTGCAGACAGAATAAGCAAAGTGTATACTGCCACATCTCTTAATAGGGAAATCTCAGATAAATCCCAAAGCTTCTTTCTTTTGTTATGGTTTACTCTGTATGCTTCTTAGAATTGTTAATGACCTGTTGTAGAGCATTTCTGTAGGATTCATGCCAGTCTTTTCCTTTCACACACAGAGCAAGTGCACTTATTGATCATCAAGCAGTTTCATCTGAAAGCAAAAAATACACCATATTGACTTAATGTTACCATCTTCTGGTTTGGAAAGTACCCAAAGTTGTAAATGTTTTGTTTGTTTGTTTGTTGTTGGCTTTATGTTGTTGTGTGTTTGTTTGTTTGATTTGGTTTTGGTTTTGTTTGTTTATTGTGATTAAACCATCATATCTGACTTTTTTTTTTTGTCTTACTGCCCAAGTTTTGGTCCGTGATATACAAAACACACGTGATAAAAATAACTGGGCCATTTTTATTAGTAAAATTTTCTTTCAGTTTCAGAATTATCCATCGTAGTCAGAAAACTTGACCAAAAGCTTACTAGCTATTTTGCTATTTCTGTACCATCTGCCTGCCTGTCCAGTTCCTAATTTTAGATATTCTGCCATCACA
Source organism: Ceryle rudis (assembly GCA_033439905.1). Classification (NCBI taxonomy): domain Eukaryota; kingdom Metazoa; phylum Chordata; class Aves; order Coraciiformes; family Cerylidae; genus Ceryle; species Ceryle rudis. The sequence continues at coordinate 13,719 of JAAGNO010020944.1, read as the reverse complement.
GTTAAAATTACAGCTGCCAGATTACAGCTAAATTGGTTTCATCACACTTTTAGCCAAGCCTCAGTTGTCAAGCTCTTCCATTTTTAACTGTCCAGTGCCAGTTCCTGACCTAGTATGACACTGCAGCAGGGACAAAGGAACATAGTAGTGCTTTACTCTGACAGTGTCATATCTAACCTGTTCTGAAACAGAAGTGTAGAAAATTGTTTTCCACTGCTCTGTGCCAGAGGGTTGTCATGACATTTGTGAAGTGGGAACTTCACAAAGTAAGATGGTACCTACTGAGGAACACTAAATGATCTTGGTCTCAGTACCCACAGCTATCCCCATGAAAGGTACTGGGATTTTTTTTAACCTCAAGGCAGCAGAGACTGACACAGGTGGAAGAGAAACAGTCAAATGTGAAGTTTCTAAAAGACTAATAAATTATCTCAAATTTATGCTGTTTTTTATTGCAAACAGCCAATTACTTTCTTACTTATTTTATCACCCTGTTCACTGCAACCTAATGACTCTGTTTTGAACTGTCTGCAAAAATACCCAGCTCTGAGATGAAGATAACAAAAGTATTCTTTGTAACAGACTTGTACACAGTAGCCTATTAATTCCTACCAGGACATGAAGTAATCTCCGTTACCTAGCTGCTACTACAAGCAATGGGGAAACAGACCCAAAGAACATAAAAGTAATTTGCCTGTTCTCCAAGCTATCTGTCATACACAATAATCTACTAAAGCCTTGGCAGCCCATGGTGATGCGATATGAATTTGGCCCTTTTGATCTGATTTCCCTTACAGCCTCAAAGAGTTTTGCCTTTAACTTTTTTTTTTTTTTTTTTTTCTGATTGCTCATATTGCTCCATGATGATCACACATTCTCTCATTTCATTTTGCAGCCATTTGGGAACACAGTGGCAACATGCCATGAAGATTGGGCTTATTCCACTTCATTACACTTACTCGACTATTCCACTTCATTCTTTAGTCTTCTCAAAATTTATTAGAAAGTTTTATCTTATGTAGCACCCAGTCCTTCTGCTGGATGTACATGGAAGCTCTTTAAAGTCAAAGCAATCTGTCTGTCAGAGGAATTGCCAATGACCTTTTTACAATTTTGTTGACCTGTTAATCTACAGCTGTCACTCAGAATGCAGAACTCATTGCATTTCTGGTAGGACATTCCCAAGAGCACATGATTTGACAAAAATAGCTAGAATTAGCAAAACACATAAACAACTTTTAAGCTACCACTAGAAATAATGTTACCTTACATAAATAAATATACAAATAAATAATATTTACCAATTGCTGTAATTTATTTTCAGGTGAGGGACTCAACTCAAAAAGCTAGCAATGACTATACTGCTTTTTACATAGGTCTACTTTGGGGAGAATATAGTGCACATCCAACAGATAAATTAAGCCCTCAGATGATCATGCTGTATTTTACAAATTTGTGTTGTTGGATTGAGAATTCTGGATCAATAAAGTTGTGAAAAGACTTACAGCCAACTGTAGACAGAAGGAAGCTATTTGAGGGTAGTACTACCAATATCCACTTCTGCTGGAAGTCTCCTGCCTGCTTGCATCTGCTAACTGTGGTTTATAAGACAGACTTTACACTTATGCATAGTGGTCTACCTACTTCATAAATTCACTTGGGTATTAAGTATTATGTATATAATTGTATACAAAATGTTAGTTGTGATGCAGAATGAACATTTACTCATCTTCTCTCTTCTAATTGCAATGTGCTGAATGATTATTTTTCATACACAGCTCATTAATTTGGAAGAAACTTGAAATTATTGTCCTGGCTCTATCATTTCTGATAAACTATTTTTCATTGTATTTTGAGCTTGGTTAACATAGTGAGTTTCAAGTGATTACCCCACCTCTTAAGAAACTAGTAGGACATTTCAGAATTGAATTTTATCTTGGAAAGGATCCTAAGAAATGGGCAGCCTGTAGCTGTGTGAGAAGAAGCAGGAGTGATGGGACACCCTTCTCTGAAACTGTACTGTATCTGAGGGATGGAGGACAGGAGAGACTTGTGATATGGTTTAAATCATGAGGAGTGCCTACACTTTCCACCCATCAAATACAACCTGACTCCTACATCTGGTGTGTACAGATGGGAACTGGAAAGAACTTATGCTTGCTATAGGAGAAGGAGGGTAAGCAGCAGTGGAAAGGGAGAGTCTTATTTTTGAGGGTTCTTGCTTTTTCATGTTCATCTGTGACTTACTCTGTATCCAGGAATACAACTTTTTGGAGTTTTTTTCACTTAAATGTAGATTCATACATATATGGATTTATTCACTTCATAATAACAAGTTCATATAACCTCATTGTAGTAGCAACTGTTCCTAGTTATATTTGTGTACCACTAATTCACTCAGTCATTAAATGTATGTGGTCTACTCAGGTCTTCAAGTCAAATGTAATAACAGTATTATGTCAGAGTTTGGTGGAATAATTCATTTAGCCTATTCATGCATTTGTAAAGCTATTAGAATAAATCAGAGTCAAGCGTACTTCCCATAGGAATACCATGGTCTTACAATGGTATTTACTTTGAGATCTTTGCCTGAAAGGAGATAAAATAAATCTTAGCTGGGTTTTAAGCATATCAGTCTTGGTTTGCTCATCTCTGCTGTTTAAGGTTATTTAAGGAAAATGACCATAATCCATTTAAGGAATGTATTTATTTCAAAAGATTTTTGGATTAAAACAATTCTCAAGTTTGATTGACAATAGTTAGTGGCCCTGGTGATGTTCCTATTACATTAAGATTGTAAGAACAGCTGCACCAGGTCAGACAAAAGGTTTGTCATGTCCAGTGTACTGTCATGAGAGTGTCGTCAGGGTCACTTAAGAAAAAAAAAAGTGTCAGGAATGGATAAGAATAAAGAAATCCTGATGGCAAATACACTTCAACTTCACTACTAGAAGTACTTAGTTTAATGTGTAGATCTCAATTGTATTTTTGTTATGCTATATGCTTCTACAGAATGGTGTTATATGTGTATAACAGCCTGTGCCATCCCTGCTGTTTTCATTTCTGATGACTTCACTAGTGCATTAGCTAAAGTGCATGTATCTTAACATAATTGTTTTCCGCTGTGGACATAACTGCAAAATCACTAAGGGTCAGGTCATGTCAGCTATAACTGATCAACGAATTCCTAGAATGGAAGAAGGCTCAAAGGAGATGGGCAAAGATATGTGCTCATGAAGCTCAGGGAAGAAGACAAGGAGTGACCACAGCTGTTGTAAAAAACCCCCTGAACCTAACCCAACACAAAGGGGACATAAGGGTGGCCTTTGGTTTAGATTAATGGCTCCATCAGTCAAGTGGATCAACTAGATGTGTAAATGGCCTTCCCCAAATTAATCAAAAAGGTGCAAATATCTTCCTAAACGAGCCAGACCAGCATAGGAAGTGTACAAGTGGCTCTGTCCAGCATATAACGTGAGCAACCAAGAAAATAAAATTTGAACTGAGCAGCAGACTTGAGCTGTCTTCAAGCCATCTATTCCTTCCCATCTACTGGGGATTACAAGGACTGTGACAGTAAACATGCAAAGACTGATAATGGGAAGCACATATTTATTGTTATTCATCTGTATATTGCAATTGCTTTATTAGCCTTGTGTTATAATTTCAGTATATTGCTGTATCACTCCAGTAAACCAAAATCACATGTAACATCCAGTATCTTAAAATAAGTAAATATCATATTAAAACAAGAAAACTGTCCTTGTGTGAATATCTAAAAGAACCTGGTCAAAGAGTATTGGACTCTAATAATCAACCTACTCCAATGAGACAGAGGCAAAATTAATTTTGATAATTTTGATTTGAAATGTCTTATAATTAAATTCAAACACATCCACTGCAAGACTGTAAATTCCATGGAAGAAGAGCAATTGTTTATATATATAGTAGGCAAGGATAGCATGAGATGAAAGTACAAGTAAATGTAGTTTGAATGTCAGAATAAAAATCTTCATGGTTATATCTGCAACATTATGGAATAGCTTCTGAAGAGAAGGCATTTGGCACACTTGGCACTTGAAACTCCAGTGGCAAAATCACTAAGGACTACACTAGAGGAAGTCTGTCCATCTGTCTTTTCTGTGGCTTGTAATTTATTTTAAATCTACTGTATATGCTTACAATACTGCTTCTTCCTAACTCTTATTAGAGTCTTTGGTTATCTTGTCACTGATATCTTCACCTTTATCTTAAAAACAGGAGAAAGAAGGTAAAAAAAATAATTTATGTTATTAAATGGGAAATATACATATTTTTCAGGTGGAAAAATCAGGCTACAGTGATCAAACTAACGCAGAATAAAAAGAATAAAATGCAGTTTACTCATTGTTCAGATGAGTAAAAAGATGGAGGTCCCAGAGGAGCAGAGCAAGGAGACAGTGTTCTTAAGGATTGTTCTAGTCAGTTTAAAAGAAAGAAAAATGCAAGAAAGGAGCAGAGGAATTGTGGGGAAGCAGAATAAGGTTCTGTGAAATAAATTCTTGCAAGGTGCATTTTTTTCCTGGAAATCACAGAAGTGCTAAAGCATGTAAAACTACAAAAATACGGTGCATAGAAAGGCTACCAACTCACACCTGAGGTCTCCCAAAAATTTTAAATTCAAATATATCTGGGATAGAGAAACACACAGATTTTTACATGCTACTCCTACGAGTGAAGAGTCTGGTACTCCTACATATGATGCTTGAGTGGATTAAAATGTAACAAAGCATTCATTTATACTACTCTTATTTAATGCACAAGGAACAAAATAGAAAAAATGTTGGTCATTTTGGCAGATCAATAGGCTAAAAGGCTTCTTTAAAAGCCACTGCTTTTCTCTTCAGGGTGAATAATCAAGTACTTACAAGCTTCCTTATTTATCTGATTCAACTTTACTTGCAGAGATAATGCAATAGTCAGAGGTGTAAGTAGAGAAATACTTATCTGTGAGAAGCCAGAGGATCTGTTACCTTTATGTGTCCTGACGAGTCCATTTGCTTCCAGTTCTAGTATCCACACAAAAAAAAAAAATGCAGAAAATTATTAAATTGTTCTACAAAGAACTACAGAAATGAATTGAAAAATGAAAAGCAGGTTATTATTGAGCTCCTAGAGTCACTCAGTTGGTCCAATTTATCAAAGAGATTTTTCAGTCAGAGGGAAACAGACATCAACTAGAAGAGAAGATACAGGATGATAACAGAGCATTTATACATAGCAGACAACAGCTAGATGAAATCCAAAGGGATAAAAGTTGTAGCTCTGCCAATTTGATCTGGTTTTGTAACAACTAGTTTTATAATATCACCAGATTACAACTGTCCAGGGGTACCAGATCACACCTCAAACTTTTAAAATCCAATAGACATGATTTGAAGAAAGCATTCAGCAATCACATAGCCAAATTTAGTGAATTTAGACTCTAATATTTAAAATCAGATTAATTATTATAATAGTCCTTTCACGCATTTAAAATTCTGAGCTTAAAAGTATTTTTTTTTTATTTAGTGCCTTTCATCCAAGGGATTTTAAGTGCTTAACAAACACTAATTAATTAATCCCCTCAACACTTGTGAAAAGTAGGTAATTATTAATAAATCTGCTTTGCGGATATGTAAGCTGTGGATCAAGGAGGTTAAATGATTTGTCAGAAGTTGTGCAACATGTAAATATCAGATCTGGACTGCTGGAAAACCTAGGCTGTGAGTACTCATAACTATGATAATTGTATTATATTCTCGATAGAAAAATGTTGATCTTTTAATTTCTTAGCAGTCAGGTGGCATTACCTAAGTATTTACCATGGCAAAGAAATAGATCTGAGAAACTGGAGTGTTGATCTGTGAAGCTAAGCGTTTAGTGAAAAGATACCAACGACAGAATACAGTTTACGTAACAAAATCCAAAACAGATGATGATATTAATAAAGTTTGGGATGCAGAGCTTTTTCCTTGTCTAAAAAAAGATGGTGGAACACATTTGTAAAGACTTTAAAAAAACACTGTTTATTGAAGCTACTCACCATAGACAGCATGCTCTGACTTTCCACTCCCTACCTGATTAAATACAGCTTGGTGCTGCCTGGTGTCAGCATGCAGGGTGTTCATAAACTCCGGTCAGGATTATGCTACAATAAACTGAGCAAAATTGTGATTTCATTGAAGCCAGTAGTAAAACTCTTCCAGTCTTCTGTCTTTTAATTTGTGTCACTCCAAACTTTCAGTCCAAATTAGAGTTTTCACTGCTATTACTTTTTATTTCTCCTGTTATGCTTGCCTGGGGAGTAATTTTTCCCTCTTGTTTGCAGCATGCTATTAAACTGGCCCTTGGAGAACCTGTGAAAATGGAATGAAAACTCTAAAGCATGCCTTTCACAGTGTTTTCTCTGCAGCATACTTGCTGAGTTGAGGAGATTGGTCTTAGTGCAGTTCCTAATCAAAGATGATTTGGGTACTGCTAGAGAATTAATCCAGTGGAGCAGTACTCTACAGTTCTGTTTTCTTAGTGGAGTCACTCCTACAGAAACCATGATACCATTAGGCAAGTTATCCTATTGACTATTGAAGAACAGCTGAGAAAAGCACACAACAAGGAACTGTAGGTTTCAGAACTACAATATCATACTGTTCTATTTGTGGGTAACAACCTGCTGAGCTAGCAGTGATCTGTAATCCACAGCCATCTTAAACTTCAGAGACCTACAGAAAAGTCACAGCTACAAACTTGAAGCAGATGCTCCTAGAAAAGCACTAAACTCAAATGCCTTGGACCTCTCAGAAAAAAAAAAAAAAAAAAAAAGGGAGACAAAACTCTTCTCAACCTTCCTTTGTAAAATATATTTCAATTGTTGAGTACATAAACATGGGACTTTAAATTTTTTGTTCCTGTGGGACCACTCATGCTTCAGGGATCATTGTCAGTGTCCAGTGGTGATTCTCAGACACATAAGAAGGAACAGAGGAAAGGATCTCCAAGGACTAATACCATGAATTGAATGCCTTGTTCCTGTGTTGTGTTACTGCTTGAAAAACTATGGGCTAGTTCATCACTGCTAGATTGCTGTGACTTCTATGCCGGCTTGAATCATCTCCTGTTTGTATATAATGTCAAGCAAAAATGCTAATATATATCTGAATGCAATGCATTGTTGCATTCCAGCTCACATTCAGCCTTACATACTTTCCTTTGTTTACAACCAACTATATTTTCTGTATATTCTGCACTGTCTTTAACCAAGAAATATCCATCTTCATGGAGAATGCTACAAATCAGAGAATTTTCTTTTATATTTTGGAGTGAAATTTGCAGGATTCTGAAAATCATCAAAATACATTCCTTTTTTCTTTTCTGTTAGCTGAAAATCTAACATAATTATGTTAGGTAATCTGGCACAATTTTCTGAGATTTAACACTATTGAGTTGCATACTGCAGATACTCTGTTTGGCGCTGTTAGGTTACTTACTGTGAGTGAAATCCAGATCTCACTGAAGTCCAGGAAGGATTTTGCCTCTGTCTTTCTTAGCAGACCAAATAAAAAACTTCAACTGTAAAAGGTCTAGGCCCATACATAACTAAAAAATTACTGGCAAGCAAGGCTGAATACTTTCAAACAATTGTTATGCATATGCAGTACAAACAATAGAATATTGTGTATGTGGAAACTTTGTGCAAGTCTGAGACCTTTATTGCGGCTTCTGTATCTTCTGAGGTTAAACTACCCCTACCACTTCTTTCAAAATGCAAGCCATCAAATTACAGCCAGCTGTTATAAATTGGTAACAAAAGCAAAGAGAAGGTAAAGAATATCAGGTAATACAAGTGCAACTATAGCTGTCAAATGTAGCCTGACTCGCTCTTTAAGTGCAGTTGCTTCAATGAGTATGAGAAAAACAGATAAATACAGTAGATGAGGAAAAGGGGAAAGGACAGTAGAAATATCTTTGGAAAACAATATAATAAAGCATCTGTTTTTTTCAGTTCTCTAAAAGGCTTACATGCAGAGTACTGTTCTTTTCCAACCTTTTTTTCTTTTTAAATGCTTCCAAATTACTATTTATAAGCCCTTTCCTACAGAAAATAAATATAGACAAAATTAAATAGCCTTCCTTTGAAAATTGTAGTTATTCTGATAAACAGTACTGCCAAAACAACAAATGTGAATGCCACAGACTCTAGATCATTCACTTTCACATAAGGTTTACGACGTTTCTTGTGAGAATACTTCATAGCTAAAGTATGTCTTCTCTTGGGGATCACACAAGCATTTAATTTTTGTTTTGGCATTGGTCCAATTGTGTTTATGAGGTTCTTTGGAGAAGTGGAATTCATGATCACAAAGGAAAATTGAGAGTTACTTATTTTAAACAGTGATTATAACCATTCAAGTTTTTCAGGAAAAAAAAAAGCTTTCTTCCAGATATATGTATAAAAAGGCACTTTGTTGCAAAAATGCTTGGTTCCATATCCTACCTATATTAACAGTCATATCTCTATTAACAGTCATAACTATAGGATTATTATCATGCTACAATAATATCCTTTGCTGTTTTGCTGAGTAACAGTAAATACCATGTGCTGTACTTTCTTGATCTACAATGCACAGTATTTTGATTGGCAAGTGGAAGTTTGCAGGTAAAACTTCAACTCATTTGAATATTCTTTGATTTTTCACATAAGCTTTTCAATTATCTATGAATATTTATCATACATATTATTAATTTTGATTTCTCATCTATCAAATATTTAAATTTACACTACAGATACAAGAATCCTAAAGCCACTGCAGAGAAGCATGATCTTGCAGGTACAAGCCATGCAAGAGAAACCCTGCTGTGTCATGTCTGCATGATAATGGCAGAACTGTGTTAAGTGTGTTGCTATAGCTTTTCTCATAAGTGACTTGCAATCTGCTTTTTCTGACAAGCTGCACGAATTCTGGGCACAATCAGTTATGTTTTCTAACAATAGACTAATTTTCTTTTACTGTAATGCCTAAAAGGTTCTGTAGGCCTAGTCCTGATGAATTCACTTCCATAAAACTCCAGGCATCCTTTACTGAACAGAAGATAATAAGAAATGAATATTCTCAGTGTGTGACAGTCTCACTCGGAGCCTTCCAGGAGCAGGAAGCTTAGCGGAGAACCACTAAACAGCAGGTGCAATGTTAGCAGTGCACTGTGTTTGAA
>JAAGNO010020943.1:0-13811 GCA_033439905.1 Ceryle rudis | reverse complement strand
CCAACTCCTCTTCCCACCACAGGTCTGTCCCCATCACTGCCACCTCCCAGTGGGCAGGCACCGGGTGACAGCCCGGTTTTGGGGGGCATCGCATCCAGCGTGTCTCGAGCACCCTTGGGCTTGAACCTCATCTTACCAGAGCAGAACAAACCCACCCTTCCCATGCATCCGAGCCCCACCGTAATGCAAACCCAGCACCGTAGCTCCCCTCGGGCGGGTGGGGAGGGTCTCCATCTGGAGAGGTGTCACAGGAGAGGGGACCCCATGCTCACCATTGGGCTCTCGCGGGGAGCTGCCACAGCTCAGCCTCATGACGATGGGTGCGTAGGCCAGCTTGCCCTCCACGCAGTGCTTCCGGATGCTGTCCAGGATATTGGGGGGGAAGTGGATGTGCAGGTCGCAGAGGAACACGATGCTGTGCCCGTCCTATGGGAGGGGACAGACACGAGTAGGAGGATCAGGGTGAAAAGCCTCACCGAGGTGAGAGCCAGTCCCTCTCCCCAGCTCACCTCGACCGTGTCCACGCCAGCCTGCAGCCCGGCCGAGCGCTCAAAGTTCCCTGTGCGACGCAGGTACTGGTAGCTGAGGAGAGAGGACAGGGCAGGGAGTGCTGGTGAATGAAAGGGACACAGCCCAGAGGGGGGACAGGGACCACCAGTGAGGAGTGGGGACCTTCTCAGGTGCCTACAAGTCATGCCAAGGGTCCCCCCGCAGAGGCAGAGGAGGTTTCTGCATCCCCGACTCCTCTGTGTGGAAAACGAGTTTGAATCCCCAAAAACGAGGAGGAGGAGGAGGGGAAAAGGAGCTGTGAGGCAGAGACCCGTGCTGGGCTGGGGAAGGAGCAGCGGGTTGCACAAGCACCACTGGGATGGCCCGTCCCACCACAAGGAGACCTGCAGACCCCCCTCGGCAGCCTTGGGGGGAGCAGGGTGGGACCTGGCGCTGGTGTGGGGTGTGTTACCGGGGCAGTCGGGCATCCCGCAGGGCCTTCTCGACGTCCATGTCGTCACTGTCAAAGTCCACCAGGATGACGTTGAAGTTGGCGTCCTTCGTAGCCCCGTAGAGGGAGGCCATGTCCGAGATGAACTGCTGGACCCAGCGGGCTTGGTTCTTCACTGCCAGACAGCCACAAACGTCCCTCAGGCTCGCCACAGGGCTCCCAAGAGCACCCCTTTCCCCAACCAAACCAAAACCCCTTCTGATGGGAAGCAATGAGAACCTCGGCATCTCATGAGAAGAGAGAACCCCATCCTCCTTGGGCCAGGCTGGAGGATGCAATCAGGGAGCAGAGGGGTTGCCTTCCCCCCACCCAAGGATGCTGAGGGCAGAGAAAGCAGCAAAGACCTTGGGGAGACACATCCTGCTGTCACCTACCAGGTACCACGAAGTGCACCATGACATCCTGCTTCCAGCTGAGCCGCAGGGGCCGGCACAGGACGGGCTTCCCATAGAGGATGCTCCAGGTGCTCGGCTGGGACTCGGTGGTCCCAAGGACCAGCCCTTCAGGGTTGGCCTCGGCACTGTCATCCTGCTTGCCCTGGTGCAAGAGGACATAGACGTACTCGGAGAGACGCACCGTCCGCTGGCCCCGCTCTGCCAGCTCCAGCGCCAGCAGGTACCGGTTCCCCCGGGCCGTGTCCCGACGCTTCTCCACGTTGACAATCCTCAGGAGGGTGTAGATGCTACCGAGAAATGAGAAGCCCTTGAGAGCACCATCACCGTGAGCTCTGCTCCCGCAGCTCCCTTGCTTGAGGAGTTGGCCTGAACCCACCACCCAGCTCACCCAGCCCCAAGCGGGGTGAAGACACGTGCCCCCAACCTTCTGCCCATGCCCTGCTCCCTCCCTTCTTCCTACCCCCCGTTCTTCTCGTTGAGCTTCTCCATGTACTGTGCCACCACATCGACAACCTCGCTCTCGCTCAGCTGCAAGTTGCCCGACACGTTGCAGCGAAGGTCGTTCCAATCAGAGCGCAGGAGCTCAAAGTCCACCGAGCTGACGCTGAACGTCCTCTGCCAGTTGATGGAGTCCTCCAGCCAGCTCTGCTGCAGGTCCCCTGTCTCATAGCTGTAGTCTGACACTTCTTCCTCCTCCTCCTCCTCCTCCTCGTCCTCCTGGCCCTTTCCCTCCTCCTGCTGGGACGCCGTCGTTTCTGACATCTTCAGAAAGGATGTCACCCGCGTCCCCTCTGAGCGGGTCGCCTCGGAGGAGTTGTAATCGGTGGTGGCTGCCGCCCTGCCCGGGGCAGGAGTTGTGTCCTCATGGGTCTCCCTGCTGAAGAGCCCTTCGGTCCCCAGGGCTAGGAGGTTGGGCAGCACCTGCCGCTCAGTCCCCAGCTTGGATGGTCGTTCCCACCTCCTGCCGCCCGTCCGGGCGCCCTTCCGCCGGGCAGGGTCCCTCTCCTTGGAGATGTTGCTGAGGAGCCAAGGGGTCCGGCGGCCAGGGACAGCACGGAGCTTGCTGGAGGTGATCGGATGCTTCTGAGGGGCCCTGGAGCGAAGATGGACTTTCTTCAGAGGCTTTGGGTAAAGGAAGATGCCAGGGAAGGCCGGTTCCTGGGCTGGGGCTTTGCGCTTCCCTGGCTGCAGCCTGGTCACATAGACCTTCTCCTGGGCTTTCTGGGGCTTTTTGTCCTCCCTGGGTGCTGCAGCCTTGCTGGGACCCGGCCTTTTGCCTTTGCCACCAAAGATGGGAACAGACAGGTGGGGTTGGAGGCTCAAGGCCTCAGCCTGCTTCGAAGATGTCAGCAGCCCCAGTTCATCTTCCTCACCCTCGCCAGGATCCTGGGGTAACCAACTGAGCATCCGCCCACGGACCTGCTCCAGCACGGGGGCCGCATCCTCCTGGCCACGGAGGTCCCCAGGGACAGTGGTCGGGCTGATGCTGACCTGGTGGGATATGCTCCACCTTCCCGGTTGCCCAGGTGTGGCTGCCTGGCCCTGGCGCTGCCGGTGGCGAAAGCTGTAATAGTCCAGGTCATGCCCGTAATCCCCGGTGACCGGTGGAGGCTCCTTCCTTTTGGCTCCGGGTACCGGCCCAAAGCTCTTCTCCCTGGCTTCAGGAGGCAGGTCTGTGGGCTCAGGGCTGTCCACTCCTTCCTCTTCCTCCTCCTCAAGGAAATCTAGGGAGCAAAGGCAAAGGTAAACACCCTGAGGGTCCTGGCCTCGCACTGGCCCGAGACAAGCAGGCAAAGATAATCCCCAGCAGGAGATTGACCTGCCAGCGGCGAGGGAGACAGAGCTGGTGGGCACTGAGTGGTGCTTGCCAGGGCTGGCGGCTCCAGGCTCTGCCTGTTACCCCTCCAGACGTTGGCACCACTCCCAGGTCACTCAGAGGAGTGAGAACTTGCTCAGAGGCAAGTCCTGCCCTTCTCGAGCCCTCCAGCATCACTGGAGGCATCCCAAGGAGACACATCTCCAAGCGGATGGGCTGGTGGGCAAGGACGCCGGGAGCTCAGCCCTTTGCCAAGCTGATGAGAGATGCCCGAGAAGCTGCCAGCGGGGAGCGGTGACTCACTGTCTGGGTTGAGGAAGAGAAATGCTCGCTGGCGTGGATCCTCCTCCTCCTCATCCATCTTCATGTACTTATAAAAACCAAACCTGGGAGAGGAACGAAGAGGTCCTGGAGCTAAGGGAGGGGTGCAGGCGCGAGCGAAGGGACGTGACCACGCACACGTGAGCCCACGTGTGTGCCAGGAGGAACATCCCTGGCTGCGGCGCAGGCACCTGGGCACAGCCCGGCTCCAGAGGGAGCTGGGATTCCCCAAATCCAGGAGCCCTGCCAGGCCTCAAGCTGCTACGAGCCTGAGAGGTGGGAAAAGAGCCAGTCTGGATGTGGCCCTTCCACGGGGGACAGAACCTGGGGACACACAGCTGAGGATGTATCATCTCAGCGCTGTTCCTCCCGCTCTTTGAGCGCCCTGCTGACGTCAGCCCCCTTCTCCCCCTCCATCTACCGCCCCCCAACACGTACTTCTCCAGGTAGAGAGGGGACTCCCTGTAGAAGCACTTGTTCTCCGTCTCCATGTGAGTGAGGCGTGTGAAGTCGTTGGGGTACACGAACGAGAGGTAGACCTGAGGAGATGACCACGCTGCCATCAGCCCGGCGCAGAAGGGGCTGGCAGGACGAGGAACCAGGGACCCGAGGCCTCCAGTGCAGCCCCTCCACACCAAGATGCCCCCCAGCAGCTCAAACACCCCACAGGGCTTTTAACCAAAACTCTTCTGGGTCAAGATGGGGAAGCTCAGCCAAATCCTCCAGTGAGGGACATTTTCTCCTGGATTTTAACAGGGTGGAAACGTCCCTGCTCTGAGATGAGGGCAGTGTTCAGCTTCACCATGGCTCTGACAGCAGCGTGACCCTGGCCCCGTCGCGAGGAGACACTTACAAACTGCAGGCCCTGGTAGCGGGCGATGGGGAAGTCCTTCACCACATAGGTGGGGCTGTAGGCACAGGGCACCAGCACGTTCTCCACTCGAGAGGCCTCGATCGCAGGGGCTGAGGAAAAGCAGCAACAGCTCAACCCAAGCCCCGCTCTACCACCCCTGTAGACCAACCCGCTTTATAGTTTGTAGCCCAAACCATCCCAGCTTGCCCCACTACGGGCCCCAGCAGACACACCCTCCACCCAAGAGATGGGCAGAAGGTAGGAGTGATGCTGTGGGTGCCTGTGGCAGCCAGGTCCTGCCATTTTCCTCTCCCAAAACCCCACACAGATCTGCAAGGATTCAGTCCCAGCCATTTACTGAGGAAGAAGGTGTCCCTGGGGTCAGACTTCAGCATGTCAGCCCCATGCTCATCTTGCTGTGCCTCCCAGAGGTAGCTCCCGCTGTGGCTGGCCAAGGTCTGTGGGATGTGCTCCACGTGGTTCATCTTCAGGGCCGATTCATCTGAAGAAGGTGAGGAGAGAGGCTGAACCCTACGTGCACGTGAAGCGTTGTGCCAGGAGCATCGTCCAAGGTGGCACTTCCCAACCTCTCCGTCCCTCCCACCAAGGGGGCTCAGAGAACTGGATTCCTCCAGCTCCCAGGGGAACAAGGGGATCTCATGTGCTTGCACAAGGGCAAGCCCAGCTCCTCCAGCCCCCTCACATGCTGAAGACCCCGTGACTAATCAGTCTAATGATAATTGCTATCAACTAATGAGCACCAAGAGGCCAAGGGTACAGCTGATGTCAGCTGGGCAGTCCTGGCTCTGATTACAAAATCACTCCACACAACGACAAGGGGTGGGAACACTCGGCAACTTTAACTCCCAAGGACACAGGGATTACACTGTGAACGTTCTTCCCTGTAGAGGTGCAGGTACATGCAACATGAGCTGGTGTTGCCTCCTGGTCAGGGATGAGGGTGGCATGTTGTCCTTGGCTATCAACCAGCCCCCGGAGCTCCCCACGGGAGGTCACCTTGCTCCTGGGACCTGCTCAGAGCCACCTGCCCCAAGCACCCACAGGCGCTTCCTTTCCTGCAGCTCCTGAAGCCAGCAAGAACCTCCTCCCCGAGCCCCAGATTCTTCTGCTTGCGGTGGGGAAAGGCTCCCCAGACGCCTCCGTGCAGCTGGCTGAGGCTGGGCTGCAGCCCCTGGAGAAGCCCAGAGCCAGGGAAGGCAGGAAGATGCTCTACATGTTGCTGGCATTCCCCATGCCACGGGGACGGGCTCCCCATGAGTGAGGTGGCTTCACCCCGGGATGCTGCTGGGGGCCAAGGAGCCGGGAAGCAGGAAAGAGGAGTGGATGGAGCCAGCGCTGACAGATAACGGTCGGGGTGGGAGTTTATCTGCACATCATCCATCTCATGGGCGCTGCATCAATACCAGCAGTGCCCCTCCATCCCTCTTCTCCCCGCTGCCCCCTCCTGCCTTATCGACACCTTCAGGGCATGTTTGATGACCACTCCTCCAGCCTATTGAGCACCGGGGCAGGACCCATCTATCAAGTCCTCTCTCGCTGCCAGGGAAGGTGCAGGAAGCAGAAGATCTATAGATTTAATTAAACCTTGCGCCATCCATCCCTGCTCATGACACAGCTCTTCATAACTCAGGGTCAGACCATGGGTCCAGCCCTGCGTGGTCCCAGCAGCAGCAACAAGCAGGGAGCACCGCGAGAGCCGTGTTTCCATGGTGCGTCACCTCTGCATCTCATTTTTGGGAGGGCTGCAGCACACCCCCAGCACCATCCCCACCTGCTGCAGTGGCTTTCCTCCTTCCTCACACCCAGCAGGAGCTCTGAGGTGGTTCAGAAGCTGAGATCTTCCCCCAGGACCTGATTTCCCAGGCTCTGGTGCCATCTCCCCCCGGTTGCACCATGTACAGCCCCCCAAGAGCTTGCCTGCTGTGCCTGCAGGTGACATGTGTGGTGGACATGCACGGTGGACACGTGTGGCCCCTACCTGTGTAGAGAGAGATGTAGGAGGAGTCGATCACCTCAAACTTCAAGCTGGGGAGGAAAACTCGCCACTAAGAAAAGATGAAAGAAGGTGGGGAATGAGTGGGAGGGCGGCAGCGGCTCAGGACACAGCTGCCCACCCCAGGCACCCCAGGATGGGTTCTCCCCTGTCCTCGGCTCCCAGAAACTTGTCTGCACTGATCCCAGCCCTGACCCTGCAGGAGAGGAGCAAGGGAGGGGAGGGATCCTGCCCCAGAACAGACCCAGCCCCATCTCCTGCCTTTACCCAAGGGGATTTGGGATCAGCAGGCGTCCCCAGCGTGGTCAGAGAGGGGAAGGCTCCAGGTGGGGGACAAGCTCATGCTGCATCCCGCTCAGCACTGCCACACAGCCAGCCGTGGTCCTCCCGGACCAGGCAGCCAGAGACAGCCCTGTACCAGCAGCAGCATCAGTAACATCACAGGCGGCAGCGCAGCCACCGTCCTGCCTCCCGGGGCCAGGACGATGCCCGGGAACCCCCCCACCCCTCCAACCCCGGGGGTCGGAGCGGGGAGGCCATGGCACCGTCCAAGGACCTGCGCCAAAGCCGCCCCACACCAAGCCCTACACCATCTCCTCTCCTCCCCCACCTCACTCCGGTGCTGCCTAACCCCACATCAACCTCAGGCGAGTGTGCGTTGGCTGAAGAGGGTCTTCAGAGCTGCACCCACCGAACCACGTGCATTTTAAAAGCGTGTCTGGAGCCTTTGTCCAGACAAGCCCTTAAATACCCCCAGGGAGAGACGCACCAGGGTCCTGCTTTGTTGTCGTTTCTTTCTGAACATCTGAAAGGTTTCCCTCCCTCTAGCAAAAAAAAAAAAAAGTCTCCCCCATCTATTTGTTTTCCGCAGCAGAAACGCAGATCTTATCGGGGTAGAGCGGGGAGGGCGAGGCTGAGCGATGGGGAGGGGAGCGGGTGAGGAAGGGGTGTTGTCGGCCTCCTGATGCTCTGCTGGCACCAGTTCGGCTCCAGTGATTAACGACTGCTCGGGAGAAAGGAAACCTTTGCTAACCAGCCAACATCTTCCCCAGCTCCTGACACACGCTCCAGGCTTTGCCAGGGCCGTGCAGCCAAGGCAGACAAGTTGGGATTTGAAAGTCACAGTACCTCTAAGGGGGAGAAGGAAAAAGGGACCTGCTCCATCACCACGGCCACCTCTCCCACCACTGTAGCCGGGACACAAGCCAGCAAGGTGGGCTGTCTTGGGCCTGGCTGCTCTGATCTTACACGGTCTGGGCTCTCCTTGCCCGTGGCAAAGGGCTCCTGCGAGAAGCTGCCCCCAGGGGACCCTTCTCCCTCTGCAGAAGGCCAAGGAGAAGGGAGAAGGGAAAAGACCGGCCATGCAGAGCTGGGTGTCCCCGCACTGCTGGAGCCCGGAGCAGCTGCTCTGTGGGCACCCATTCCAGGAGCAAGGCAGGAGCACAGGGGAGGGAGGGCAGGGTCTTTACATCCTTAAAGGCCATCGGCAGGAGAGGGTGGGATGAGCAGAGAGAAAAGCAGCCTGTGCCAGGTGTCCTGTGCGGGAACAGCCCAGGGACGTGAGGACATGAGCCCAGCTCTGTCAGAGCGATGCCGACTCGTCCCCTCTGCAGCCTGAGCCACTGATGGCCACGGGACAGGGCAATCCTGGCTTTGCTCCAGCACATGGGGAAAAGCCCCAGTGCCAGCCCTGGGCAGGACGAGCCTTGCCAGGAGCATGGCGTGGGGGCATCTACTCACACCAACTTCCACATGGTCTGAACCTCGGTCGTCTTGCTTGTGGAGCAGCTCGAAGTAGTAGCGCCTGGAGGACATAAGGCTGTGCAAGACGGGAAGAAGCTGGTTAGAAATCCTGGCTGAGTCGACTGCTACAGCTATCAGGGCAGTGGAAGCTCTCCTGCTAGAGAAGCCATCGCAGGAAACCCTCTCCATCTTGCTCACATGTGGCTAAACCTTCCTGGGGCAAGGAGAGAGGCAGCGTGATGTGGGTGTCTGCTCCCCCCTCCCACTGCTGAGAAGCTTCATGAGATCAGGGGGATCCCCTGACCCCACCTCATCATCTGCAGAGGTGGCTGCAGCCCCCAACACCTTCAAGCCATGGACCTGGAGGTGTGGTTGGTTGAGCTCTTGTCCACCATAGACCCTACATGCCAGGGTCTCCTCCAAGTGAGGAGGAACTGTTCAGAGTCAGCATGGAGCCAGCAGCTCCACCTCCCCGACTCCATCCACCCGGGATGGGCAGCAGGAGTAAGGACACACTTACTGTAGAGGCTTGGAGACTTGTGAGCTGAATTTGGTGAACTCTCCTGGCGCTGTCCACTCAGTGCCCAGCTGTGGGAAGGAAGGAAGGAAGAAGGAGCGTGTGAGAGCACCAGGGACACCACAGGCTAAGCGAGCACGAGGCCCAAACCCCACCAGGCTGTAGGAGTCCTGGATCCTGGAAGGCAGCTGGGATGGTGCCAGCACACTGGGAGCAAGGAGAGAGGCACCACCCGGGGAGACGTGCTCGGTGGGAGCTCCAGCATCCCCGGCGCAGGGAAAAGTAGCGTGCCGAGGACAACGGTCATACCTTGCCCACAAACGCAGCCAGCCGGGCGTTGGCCGGACTGTCATCGGAGCTGAGCCAGAGCTCCGAATTGTCATCCGATGCCACAGAGAACTGGAAATCCCCTGCGGACAGCAAAGGAGAAGGTCACCACCGAGGGATGGAGCAGCCCCGGCAACGCGGGCTCAGCCCCAGCACCTCCTTGCGAGATGGGGAAGCAGGGAGGGAGGGATAGACAGATGGACAGAGGAGATGGGGCCACCTCAGACCCCGTGTTGTGGCTCTGTCCTGGATGGGACTGGGGCTCCACCTCCCTTCAAAGCAACCAGAGGAAAGGGTCTTCGCTCCATAAAGACCATCCTGACTGGGAGCCAGGGGTTTGGGGACTGTCTCTAAGAGCCTTTCTGTCCTTGTGTGGTCCAAGAAGGGGCAATGAATGGTGCAGCTTCTCCATGTTGCCGCAAAAGAAGAGGTCGAGCTCCATCACTCACCATCCTTGAAGGGGTGGATGTAGCCAAAAATCCTCAGCCCATAGTTCTTCCACTTGGGTGACACAGCCAGCTTCTTCACCGTGGTGCGGGTCTGCAGAGGACAGACAGGGACATGAAAGCAAGAAGAGTTCATGCCCAGGCTCACGCCTTGCACCAGCTTCACTCAGCCCACCTCCTCCTCGCTATCCTGGGGTTCCACATCCCTGGCACCAGAGGGGACATGGAGGTCCCGTCACCACCCACCTCTCCCACCATTCCTGTTCTGCTGGGAATTACCTGTCCCAAACCAAAAAGCCTGTGAGCAAAGGTCTTGAGGACCAAGCCCACAGCCAGTGGAGATCCAGCAGCACCCAGAGAGGGAAGAATGGACCCTCTCTCCAACCTACTGCCACCAGGCCTGGGACTCACATGGGGAAAGAGAGGAAAATGGAGGTTCTTCCTCAGGTGCCTCACAGCTCCTCCGCACCAGTCTTCAAAGACGTGCAAGTTTGCCTTTCCTTTATACTGCCGGATGAGAGAGGGAGATAAGCGGGTTGTCCTCCTCACGTACCCCCTCACCTCCCAGGGACAGTGTGACATGGATGTCAAGTGCTAGGGATGTGACCTGCCCAGCCTCAGCCCTCCTGCAGTGACACTGAGGCAGGGCTGAGCTCCTATCCCCATGCCAGCCCCAACCCCCAGGAGATGGCCACAACACCAGCCCCCAGGAGATAACCCTCCTGCTGCTGCTCCTTTGGGTCCAAGTGCACTTGGACAAGTGGACAAGGGGTGTTGCCTGAATAAGGAACCAAAAGCCTGACCCCATCTTTCACCCACCCTACTGGGCAGCACACAGCCAGCACCAGGAGATGGGAGCAGTGCAGACCCATCCAGAAGACAATGGGGCTGACATGCACCCAAGGAACTCATCCTTGTGGGCACCACATTGACCCCAGGGCCAGGCAGAGCCTCCAGGACAGGTAATGGAGAGCAGGGAGGAGGATGGCTGGAGACGGCTTTGGAGCCTGGCACACTCTGGGGACATGGGCTGCATGCTCCCCAGCGAGGGGCTGGGTGGACGTCCTCCTCCACCACCCCCTTTGCTGCTCCCTGCCCACCTACCTGCTCGCTCCAGGGCAACGCCTGCTTGGTCAGGTTGAGTTTGGGGTGTGCGGTCGCTCGGTCGGACCACTGGCCTCTGGAAAACCAGCCGTCCAAGTCCTGCCTGTCATTCTGCCGAGGAAGCAGGAGGGAGAGGTGAGGGGGATCAGGCCCAGCCTGGCCGTGCTTGCAGGAGGTCTCCCTAGATCTAAACACCTCATCTTGGATGTCAAGCATTGCCAAAACAAGGCAAAAGCTTTCAAGGCTGACAGCAAAGGCAAGCAGGGAACAGAGGAGAGCAGGGGCAGAAGGAGGCAAAAAAATATTGGCAAAGTGTCCCAGGGAGCAGAGTTTCAAAACGTTCCAGCTAAACCTGTTTCCCTTCTGCTGAGGAGAGAAACTGCTCCAAAACAGAGACCTTTCTGTTCATCCAAAACGTTTGGCCAGTCTGATGGGCTACTGGAAATGGAGTATTTTGGGCTGCATCTCCAAAAGCAGAAAGAATCTCTACATCTGCTCACAGGCAGGGGAAGGGGCACGTCTCTCCACTCCCCCCTTCCGTTAACAGGGATTAGGTTAATCCCAGCGCTCGTGTCATAATTTAGAGGGATTAGACAGACATTCACCTGCCCCCTGCTTGCTGAAGAGGTGACGGGTGACAAGGAGAGCTGGGTGCTTCTGGAGCTCACCTGGAGCATCCTCCTCTTCCCCCACATCAGCAGGTGCAGACAGAGCTGGAGTAAGCCTGCGCCCTCCCCGTGGGATGGGACTGAGGGGGACATGGATGTCCCTGCCACCTGTACCAGGAGGCCTCACAGTCATCACCCCCCGTGGCCTCAGATGGGGAGGGAGGGATGGAGCCACCCCCCCGAGGAGCAGAGCTGACCCTCCCCCAAAGCAGAGCCCGGCTCTCAGCCCAGGCGAGAACAACTGCAGCGTTGAGGCAGCGCGGCCCGTTAGGATGCACGGTGCCAAAGCAGTAATTAGCAAACTTTGCCTAAATGAACTCATTAGCGTCCCGGAGGAGGGGAGCGGTGCCCTTGGAAGACATTGTTATGGAGGTGGCGTAACTGTGCCACGCTCGCTGGAAGCATGCACCCTCCTCCCAGGGTAAGCTCAGATGCAATTCCCACTGTGCCCTCCGTCCTCACCCTGCACTGGCTTGTTCCTTCCCCAGGCACCTTGTTTTCCTCCTCTGTCCGTCTGTCCCTGATTTATGAGGAGCTGGGGGAGCTCAGAGCAGGGGTTGCCCTTCCTCGCCCACCCCTGCCAGGCGCAATCAGCCTCCTCCCCGTTCCTGTACCTCATCGCCTAATTGCTGCCTGGCCAGAAGCCGTCTCTTCTTGCTGGCACGGGGCTCCCAGCACCTGGGAAAACCTCTCTGTCCCCCCATGGAAGGGGATTGGGATGGGCCTCCATCCCGTGGGTGAAGAGGACAAGTCACCAGCACCCTCGCCCTGCCCCAGAGATGAAGCACCAGCTGTGTCACCAGCGAGACCCACAGCCGGGAGCTCACCAGGAGTTTTCCAGCTCCTCTTTGGAAGCCACAAGTTTCTGCACCTTTCTGCAGAGTCCCCTCGAGTCGGGCTCTTTGCCCTCGAACTGGAGTGAACTTTTCCCCCGCCTGCCCAAGAGAGGGGCCCGTTCACAGCCCAGCTCCCCACCGCTGGAAACAGGGGTGGGGTTATTTGCTGAAGGTGGGGACAGATGTCCATCGGCTGCAGGAGACACTGGGCAGGGCTGGGCACCTAGAGACAGGCATCGAGAGGGCTCCGGGTGCGGGAACTCAATGATTCTCCTCCCTCCAAAACACTCTCAACTGTGCTCAAAGTGCCGTGGCTTGGGAAGAGCCCAAGCAAGTCCACCCCAATTGGCAGCTCACTGTCATGGGGACCTGCAGCAGTTTGGCGGTGACCTGATGTTGGGACGGGGCAAGGGACACCATGTGATGACCGTCTCCTGATGTCCCACCCACTGGCCCTGCTCCAAAGCCTCTTGGGTGACAACAGGTTGAACAAGGGACAGCAGAGTGTTAACTAGGCCTTGGTGACAAGTTGAACAGAGGACAGCTGGGTGGCCTTGTGGCTACAATGCCAAGTGCCTCCTGGTCCATTAGCATGGAGAGATCCTCTCTCCAGCCTCTGCTTGGAGATTCCACCTGGAGTACACTGGGTCTAGTCTGGGGCTCTCCAGCCCAAGACAGACAAGGGGAGGTTAGGAAGAGAGAGCAGAGGGCACAGGAGAAGGTAGTTTTACCCAGCAAAGCAGGACCCTGCTGCCATTGACAGCTACCCAAGAGGGAAGTGCAGAGAAGATGACGCTGGACCCTTCTCAGAGGAGCACAGTGGCAGGGCAAGAAGCACAAGGTGCAACACTTCAAGTTTCACTGGAGCATTACGGGTTTTTTCATCCACCATGAGGGTGGTGGAGCAGAACCAGAGAGGTTGTGCCCTCTCCATCCTTGGATCTACTCAGCTGGACAAGGCTTGGAGTACCCTGCTCTAGTTGGCCACGCGCTGGGTAGGGGACTTGGACCAGCCACCTCCCCAGGCCCCTTCGCACCCGACCGCACTCCAGCTGTCCTGTTACCATCAGCTCCTCCTCGCGGCTCTCGCTGGAGTCCTCAGCTTTCCTCCGCCGCGCCGCAGCCCGGGCCACTGCCGGCCTCCGGCCGGGGTCAGTCACCTCCCCCAGCCTCTCGCCATCTGTGAGGGGAGCAGAGGGAGGAGTGAGACCGCAGCCACCTCCCCACCCCAATGCTGCTCCTCTTCCAGGGACCCCCCCGCCCCCCGCCATGGACCCAGCCTGGGGAAGGGCAGGCGCTGCCATCGCTGCTGCTCCTGGCAGGAGGGTCGTGGGGGATGACGGCTGGAGGGGCTCTGGCTGCAGTTCCTCTCATTACATCTGTACTAAGCAGCTTGCAGCAGCTCATCGGTGTCAGGTTTAATTACACCCCCCGCAGCCCAGCATGTCAGAGATAAGCTCCTGGGGGGGAATCTCACTCCCAATCCATCCCCTGGGGACATGTCCCTGCTCTCCTGCCCCTCCAGGAGCATCCCACAGCTCTGCCCCCCCAGACATATTGTCCCCATACCCATCCTCCCACCCGTGAAAGGCACCATCACAAAGACCCTGCTAACAGCCCTGATAGGGACGACTTCCTTACCATGCATGGCATTAATTATTACCAACTTACAGACACCCCCCCACCAGCTCTGCAGCTCACATCCATCTTGAGGAACCGGCCTCAAGCTGCCCCAGGGCAGGTTTAAGTTGGAGCTGAGGAACAATTTCTT
>JAAGNO010020942.1:7859-19970 GCA_033439905.1 Ceryle rudis | reverse complement strand
AAGAAAAGAAAAGAAAAGAAAAGAAAAGAAAAGAAAAGAAAAGAAAAGAAAAGAAAAGAGAAAAGAAAAGAAAAAAGGAAAGAAAAGAGGTTCAAGTCAAGAATACTTTTACCTATTACATTTTTTAAATTTAAATTTCTCATCTCTCTTATCTTTCCAAACTTTGTTATGATTATAGCTACAGTGAATTATTTAAAGAGGTAAATCACTTGGAATTTGTGATTACCTACAGCCAGTTTGCTGTAAGTATAGTTATTTTAAGCTAAAATTCCCAGTCGTGGCAATCTTTAAAGCTAAAATCCATTTGGTTCTAATGCTTCATGTTTCGTGTGACCTTATTGTTTCCCCAAACTAGTAAAGGAAAAATGTGTTTTCTTTTCTTCCATGCTGTGCATATAGCATTATCTCATCTATCAATTTTTCAGTTACTTTGGATGCCAAGATTTGAAGAAATATCTGCAATTTTGCTTTTGCTTGATCTATTATTTTATGGCTGCTAAAGAGCAGCAGAAAACCCAAACAATGAAATCACAGTTTTATAATGTGCCAGCTGCTTATAGAATTATTCCAGTAGCTTTCTGTTATTGCTGTGCTCTTACTCACTGTTTTTCTTGATTTTAAATGTTAACCTATGATCACACAAGTTAAGACATAAATCACGTAAGAAATATCTCACCTATTCCTCAAATATACATAAGCAATAAAGGTGTATTGTGAACTAACACTCTAGCCACTAGCCACTAACTGGGATTTATGATCCAGATCTAAAGATCTGGTAAACAGGAGTAACTTCCCTTGATCTCAGTGATTAACAGCAGGTGAAGACCAGGTCCAAAACATGGATTAATCTCAACTTTTTCTGGTTTAGGGTCTTGTCCCTAAAGAACTATAAACTCAAAAATGAATCAAGTATGTCCTCTGACTTTTTTAAGGAGATGATTATAAACTCCACAAATCGCTTCTGCTGAAATTAAAAAAATGCATGTCTATTCCCAAAGGAATTATAAAATTACAAAGAAAATTATTTTTGAAATACTGAGAATATATTATTGAATACTGTCAAATCTTTTTGAAAGTCACTATGTAAAAAAATACGCACTTTTAAAAAAATGACTACATTTGATGTATGATTCATCTGACCTACCTTTTGCTGTTAAAGTTAGGAATGTTTGATGCCTAAAGCTGCAATTTAAGTTATTTAGTGGTCCCTCAACAAGATACCTCCAGAACATTCATCATACAAAAGACACGTAGTTTAGGACACTATGAATCATCCTCTGGAGTTGCCTATGTTACTCTATCTACTTTGGAAGGAGGCTAGATGACACAAGTGACACATTAATTCAGTGGGTAAAGATAAGTTCTATTTCTAGTGACTGTTCTACCTTCACATTAGAATCAGAACTTGAAATATCTGTAGTAATTAGGCCATAGAAACATACATGGGTCAACCCTTCGTTACTGATCTGTCTTGATTTTAAATTCACTCTGGATAAATCAGGATTTAGCTTACATTTACTTTAATATTTAATGTTAACACTTAGAACTACTGGTATTTTAATAAAAAAATTACTCGGAATTGTACAGCTGTCATCGATGGAAATTTGTTTCGGATTTGTGCCTCAGGTTATAGTTTTTTAATCATTTGCTCACAACTTGCATTCCTATTGTTTGGTAACTGCTACTGAAAAAGTTTGGTTTAAAAATGGTAATCATTTAAATCACTTTAACTGGCTTTATTTGAAGCAGATGTTACTATTAATATGGCAAGTAATATTCTGATAACAGTAGTTGAGTGAAAACTGCTTTATTATTTTGTTCCTGAAAGATAACTTCAGGTTTTTCTTGAGGATGATAAACCAAAATATATCAAGAAATCCAACAGAAGATTGTACTGAAAAAAAAAAAAAAAAAATTATAAAAGCTCGCACAAATAGTTTGCAGTTTTCCTAAGTCACAGAATCACAGAATGGCAGAATTTCTGAGGCTGGAATAGACCTCTAAGATCATAGAATCATAGAATTGTCAGGGTTGGAAGGGACCTTAAAGATCATCTAGTTGCAACGCCCCTGCCAATGACAGGGACACCTCCCACTAGAGCAGGTTCCTCAGAGTTCCATCCAGCCTGGTCTTAAAAACTTCCAAGGATGGGGCCTCCAGCACCTCTCTGGGCAACCTGTTCCAGCGTCTCACCACCCTCATGGTGAAGAATTTCTTCCTAAAGATCATCAAGTCCAGCCTAAGACCCAACACCATGACATCAGCTAGACCGTGTCACGAAGCACCACATCCAATCTTTTCTAAGACACCTTCAGGGATGGCAACTCCACCACCTCCCTGGGGCAGTCCACTCCATTGTCTAATCACCCTTTCTGTGAGGACGTGCTTCCTGATATCCAACCTAAACCTCCCTGGCACAACTTCAGGCTGTGTCCTCTCGTCCTGTCACTAGTTGCCTGGGAGAAGAGCCCAACCCCCACCTGACTACAACTACCTTTCAGGTAGATGTAGAGAATGATAAGGTCCCCCCTGGGTCTCCTCTTCTTCAAGCTGAACAGCCCCAGCTCCCTCAGCCTCTTCTCATAAGACTCTTCATGACTCGTATGTCATAAAGTAGTCTCAAGGGTCTATTGTGACCCACTGTATAAAGGCAATAAAATATCACCCAGAAATTCCTGCATTCAGCCACTATCGTCTGC
The DNA here is from genome assembly GCA_033439905.1 of Ceryle rudis. NCBI lineage: Eukaryota > Metazoa > Chordata > Aves > Coraciiformes > Cerylidae > Ceryle > Ceryle rudis. The sequence goes on along the minus strand of JAAGNO010020942.1, from coordinate 17,271 downwards.
TTATCTTTAGGGCATAACTTTATGACCTTCAACCTGGATTTAATGGCAGCACAATATACTGTGACTCAAAAAACTAAACCAAAACAAAACAAAAATTGACAGGTATTTAACTGTAGACTGAACTTTAAAGATAAAATTGCTACTTCAGTAGAATGAATTGGACTTTTGCACTGATGGCCATCAGATTAGTAGCTCTAGAGAGGAACTTTCAACGTACATAAAGGTCTGCTAATGAATTGCTGTTTTCTTCCTTTTGTATCAGAAGATGGAAGGGAAGGACCTCATGGAGGTGCTCATAGTCTTGAAACAGGACATGTCCCAAGTCTGGGAATTAAACTACAAAAACTTTACTGTGGAATGAAATTGGTTGAAACAGCTGCTCTCCACTTCCTTCCCCTTTATATATCAAAGACATAGGCTGATAATTCTGATGTGGTACTCTGATAATCACTGACTATTTATTATATTATGAAAATAGATTGTGACTTTTAAAGTTCTGCAGAAAAACATTGGTTTCTACTAAATTTCCTATGACTTTACTATATTGGCTCACTTCTACAATACTCTGTTTTCAGTTGCCAATGAGTCATACTTTTTTTAAGAGGTTCAGAGACATTTTTTTACTTTTACTTTTTCTATCCTCCATTTAGCTAATATTGATTTTACACCACAGTTTCTAATGAACCAGAAACCAATCTTTCTTGCTTTATTTACCTTTTTCCTCTAGAGAGTACATTAGCATTCTCAAATTACATGTAGGTATGTGTAGGGAAAAATATTACTTTAACTAGCTTCAGAGAATAAGACATTAGGAACCATTATAGCAACAGAAAAAGATAGTGACTTTTTAAATGTTTATTCTTAGTACAAAAGTATTCTATTCCTACATTAGTTAAAATTAGAATATTGTTGCCTTGCATTCTATTGTCTTTATAATGGCTACTAGTTAGGATTTAGCATGTTTATTCCCTGCACCAGCCAGTAATGAGGACATGTTTGTACTCTCTACCACAAACAACTGTGTATTACAGATATATGTAAGCTATGTCTATATTGTCAGATACTCTTGGCAAAACATTTGAGCAGTCTTGATGCCAGCAAAGCACAACTGGTCAGCCAAGCTATAGAGGAAATGCTGAATCCTGAGCTGTCACAAAATATATAGAGAGGCATCCCAGCTAGCTATTTTAGATCTGACCTTATATATCTACTTCAAACTAGCAACATGGCAAGGACAAGTAGATAGAAAGAGATCGAAAGAAAGCAAAGATGCTTACTGATGTAGGAGCTATCAGGAAAAAAACCACAAACAAAACCTGTGGTACTACAGAATCACAACTGTATTTTCAGAAGTCAGTGCTGTCAAGGAAAATAAATCTTGTCTATTATTTAACATGGAAAAAACACTAAAATTTCTGGAGACATTGGATTCCAGAACAAATTAAGATTAAGCCTTAATATTGTCAAAGATTTATTCATTCACTGACAGATCTTAAAATTAGTCTGACAACATGGAAAACAATCACTACCTAGATTACTGTAATGGTAAATAAAATTAAAGGCTAACAAGTCTTAAAGGCAGCAAATAAGCTTCAAGCAGTAATGCAATGAACTCATGTGTTTAAAGCTATTATGCAATTTAACTCTAGTAAATTGGGGTTTTGGTGCCATGCTCTGAAAAAAGTTCTTGCTATCATTTGCAGATGCTGTTTTCTATTTAAGAAAAGTTACAAGAACTAATCATGAATAGGAAACAGGTTATTTTCTGCAGTTTGCCGAAAAATAAATAGTATATTGTAAGATCATATACAGTTTGCAATATATTAGGCTCAATATTAATTTTTAATATGGCAAAAATAATGATTAAAGTTTATAGTTACTACTGTATATTGCCTTTATTTGCCACTCACGGCTCCCCTGATTACAACACAAATGCTCTCGAGCAATGTGTGTTACATGATGTAAATTAATTTGTCCATGGTCTAAATGAATCAATAAAAACAATAACTACTGGAAGTCATTGTATGGCAACTACTTTCTTAGCTCTAGATAACAGGTAGATTACTTTAGTAAAAATAAAATAGTTGTTCTGAGATGTGCAAAGTTTACTGACTTTATAGACAGTGATACAATTTTTAAAAATCAGATTATAATTTTAGTAAAATGGTCCAGTCTTTGGTGTCAGAATACTACTTTCAATAAAAACACTTTAGGTACTCTAAGGAGAGATATGCATTTTGTCAGATATTGAAACAAACCAGTCAAGATTCAAGCCTTTTTGAAGTATCTACCATAGAGGTAAAGGTGAGGATTTAGCTGCAGAAGAGTGATTCAGATTTTCTAAATGAGATGCTTAGTTTATACCTTTTCTCTACTGACTGAAGAGAGTTTTTAGGTGGTTCAGAAAATGTTACTCAGTGATCATATAGGCAAAGGATGGACCTGTCCAGACCGTGCCAAAAGGAAAAGCATCTAACACAAGATGTATTCAGGGCTGCACATATTTCCTTTGCACAAGTTGCCTGTTGGAGAGAGAAAAAGAAAGCACCCTTTTCCTAAAGTTGATTGACAATGCAGACACTGATGAAAGTTTAGTTGAAAACCCTTGCTTTGTAAGAAACAGTCAAAACACCATATTACTGACTAGAGGAAAGAGGGCTCCTCTCAAACTCTTAGAACGAAAGTGCATTTCTGCGTACAAGTAATGTAGCATTCATAACAATAGAACAGAAAAATAAGTAAAGGGAGTCTATATTTACGGTCATGAAGATAGAGAGACTTGCATTCACTCACATCTCTGTTTTTCTCATGTAAAAATAGGAAGCCATATATTTCCAGGTCAATCCCATAGTTTCCCTAGCATGTGAAAGATGGTTTCCTCCATGTACTAAGAACCTCTGGTGACCATACCATTCTGTGAAGCATCAAGGACCACATGCAACCTTTATTTACATCCCCTCCCTAGCACATAATCTAGTTCTACAGGAGTAGCTGCACATACCTATCAGCACTATTTCTAACTCTGTGTGTGTGTGTGTCCTTGTGTGTGTATGTGAGTACCAGACTTATTATAATAACAGTTACAATAAATAGCTAGTTTATTTTAGACAAACTTGAAAAAGGAATGGAGATTGCAAAGCTAATCTTTCTTGCTCTCAGGAAATTTTTCAAGCAATTTTCTGCTTTGAAACAATACGTCTGTGGTTAAAACATGACTGACATCACTTTCTTGGATTCAAATACCTTTATTCCTCCAGAACTGTATTTTATGTATCTAAAAATACATGGTAGCTTTTGATTTATGCATATAAACTCTAGAGTACATTCCTACTCCACAGTGTTTAAAAGAAATGCAGCAATTCCTATTTCGTTGGTGATGAGCTGAAGCACAAATATTTTGAAGTTGGCCAGGGTGACTAAGTAGAACTATGGAGGAAGAAGAAGAAAGACATCTAACATATTCAACATGTCTACCTCAACTGCATTCATTTCCACATAACTGTGACCAACTTCACTGTGAAGTAAAAATCATTTTAAAAAATGACATTCATTTCAACTTTTTATGCTACTGTTTGTGATAGGAGAGACCTAATAGCGACCTTCCTGTACCTGAAGGGATCTTATAAAAAGACTGAAGAGGGCCTGTTTACAAAGGCCTGGAGTGAAAGGATGAGGGGCAATGGTGTTAAATTAGAAAAGACTGGATTTAGATTAGATGTAAGGAAGAAGTTCTTTACTATGAGGGTGGTGGAGCACTGGAACAAGTTGCCCAGGTTGAGGCCCCATCCCTGGAGATGTTCCAGGTGAGGCTTGACGAGGCTCTGAGCAATCTGCTCTAGTTGAGGATGTCCCTGCTCTCAGCAGAGGGTTTGGACTAGATGACCTCTAGAGATCCCTTCCAACATAGACATTTCTATGATTCTGTGATTAGAGTTTCAATAATGATTTACAAATTTACCAGTCTTAAGTAGTAAATCTAAAGAAACCAAATAAACGACAGTTCTGAAGAAATTTATAGCTTAGAAAAGTTATCATCCTATATTGAAGCTCACATCTGCAGTTTCATTGTACACAAGTTTCTTCAGATTTGTTTTAAAAATTACCACCTAAAACTGGCCTAAGGATTATCCTTTGGGATTTAGTTTGTTTCTTTTCATTTAAAGCAGATACATGCAGGCAAATGCATACCTTGGTTTTCTTCAGGAAATTCCTGAAGAAAATCTAGTGCATCTAGTGCATCACTACTGAAATACCTTATTTCCCTGCCTTACATACACATTAGGGTTTTCTGTGAGCATTTCTTTTCTTCTGGCACAGAACAATGGGCTGAATTTCTTACATGAACATTAATCAATGAAAATCTCCCAGCTTCTGCTAGTCAGTCAACCAAAAAAAGTATGAAATGCAGGTCTTCAAAATGGATCTTGCAAATGACATCTCTAATCCACCAGACATCCAACACTTTCAAATGCAGTTTCATATGGGATTCCATTTCTGTTGCAGAACATTTATATTCCAATTAAGACATTTGTAAACCCTAAAATGAGTTTTTTAAATTACTATTAAAATCTCAATTCCATCTTAGAAAGACAGTCTCCCTCAAAGAATTTTACAGGGGGATAGATTAGTTTAAAAGAGATATCCTGAAAATAAAGTAACCAAAGCAGCTGAAACAGAAAAATTGCACCAGATGAAAAATAAGATGAAATATTACAATGGAAGGAATGAAACCATGCACAGATGAGACATCAATGGCTTTTTCTTTTAATTTGAAATAATTGGAGGTTATATTATGCCAAAAAGAAAGAAAAAAGGAAGGTAAGTATAGTGTAAAGACCCTTTGTCTTGGATAAAATGCTATGTCAAAAGTTGAAAGAAGTTAGATGTGGACAAAAAACAAAGCAACAAACAGTGATGCCCAAAGAAAGCTAAAGTGCTAAAGAGAAATGCCACTGTCTTTGTTTCACATATATTTCAATAGAGTCAGACGAGATACCTTGTGGTCACACAGCATATTAACATGAGAGTTCTTCATGAAACCAATCCTAGCCTCTTTAAATTGTCACTCATTAAGAGAAATAACAGATGAGGAACACTGTATTTTGAATAGTCAGTCCATTAGCTGTGCATGCCCAAAACTTATATTTGAAGGCCTGGTATTCCCTGCTTTGGGCCACAACCAAAGTACAAGTTTACAAGGTCATATAAAGGTCAACTGATTATCAGTTCTCTTCCGAGATGATAAGGAGGGGAGTAGGAGCCAGGTGTGCCAAGGGGATGCCTCAATGCTCTGGCCCTCTGCAGGAAGCAATTTTCATTATTGTCCCCAGAGAATAGGGGCAGCAGGAGCCAGGTACATTAAGGGAGTGCCTTAACACTATGGTACACTACCTTTCACAATCCATATTTGACTTTTCCAATGGATTGTTGCATGATCCAGGAAGGAGAGCCACACCCTGTGCTGAGTGGCCCATAAGTGGGGGAGAATTGTACCACCACAAGATTATAACAGAAATATGAGAGACTAATATTTTAAAGTCTTGTCTGTTTTTAATACTGCTGAGTAACTATTCACTTCAAGAAAACAGGTGACCAGAGATGCTTACTTTATGTGTCTGTCTTAAAAGTATGTATCAGGCAATTTCAGAAAATGTCTACTTGAACTTCAGTCCTAATGGGACACCTTTCAACACAGAGAACAAGTTTTGGTTTGAGACAATCAGAAGTTTCCTAGTCTTGTCAGCATGAAATCAGTGTCGTTCAGACAAGGAGAACCTTGGGTACTTAAAATATCACCTATGCCATGGAGTTTACACACCGCCATAGTTAGGCATTAAATCAGTAGACAGTTTCAGGATTATGGGATTAGCCCTAGGTCCAGGAAGTCCCTCTACTTCTTTTGTCAGTCCTAGCCGTTGAAGAATTAATCAGTAAATTAGGGAACAGGTTAAGACATTTAACTCTGAATATGGATTTTATCTTCCCACTCATGCATGTGGTTTAGTATCCAGTTTTACTACTTAACTGAAACATCATCAGTATGGTCAGTTTGTTAATGCTGTGCATAGATGTATGCAACAAAGCTTCAGCTGGTCATTAGAAAGGGAAGAAAATAGACCAAAATTCTATTTGCAATACATTTAGTGCCAGAAATTCATTACTAGATCTGATCACACTTAAATCGATGATGAGTCATACAATAGTGTTAAAAACTGGTCAGTTGCACCCATACCAGCGATCCCATGCCATTAGAAGTTACAGATGGAATGATAATTTGGATAAGTACATCCAGTTAAGCACTTTGAAAGGACAAAAACTGAGGGAAATTTGCATCTTAGAATTCATGAACATGCCTCATTGGTATTATCAGAGCAAAAGATTCTTCAGAAAACTAACACAGTTAACATTAGTCTTCACATTAGTAATTCAAAGCTTAAAACAACATGAAACAGCTTGTACTGTAAAATGAATAATTGAGACACTTATGTAACTACTCCATACATTTTTTTCCATTAGCACACTTCCCTTTGGACTATTCATAAAAACATTAGTTGGAATTAACATTAAATAAGAAAAAGTAAAAAGAAAAATTTTATTTGTGTCAGTTTTCCAGTTTAGAAAATAAGTACTCTTCAGAACATACTTTTTTCCTTAATATATTCTGAAATCTCTTGCCACAATTTTCTTTGATCTTAATGATGGACAGAAAGTTATCAAAAATCAAAGGAAGCAAAAAGAAACAGATTTGGAAGTCTTACAAAGATATTTTTTCATACCAGCTTTCATGCTTTTTTCCCCAAAATGAAAAAAAAAAAGATAGCTTCTTGCAGTGTTTCTACAAGCTTTGTGAAAAGAGACTATAAATGTGCTTATGTTATATTCAAACAGATGACAGGTATAAAGACAAACCATATTTTTTCTACAACAACGTGATTTATTAACTTCTAGAAGAAATATTAGAAATAAGAAAAGAAAGAAGGTAAAAGGAATGAAAACTCAGAAGCTTGTAAAAATGTTCTTGTTCTCTAGTTCAATATAAGAAACTACTGGTTGTGTTAATGTGAAGAGCTTTCCTGTGCACTTGGGTGAATAGTCTGAAATAAATAGCTGTTAGCTATTATAAATAACTGATTTAATCATTTTTAATGAAAAGCAGACTTATATATTTTAATTAATTTTTTTAAAAAATATTGACATCATCCCCCTCTGTGAAATATCTGTGAAACCAGGAAAAATTGATTCTGTTCTGTTTCTCCTTAACATTTTGTTTTGTGAAATAATAAGCATCACTTTTATATAGTGTCTTTACACCACATAAAGAACATACTTTGTTCCTTTTCAATGATTATATAGCACATAAATTGTTCTAATGCCCATATTTTCTACTTTGATGTTCAAAATTCAGCATCCACAAGCAATTGCAAGTTCACTCTGCGAACATTTTCTGGCAAAACAAATAACTGGAAATTTTGTGAATGAAAACACAGACATTTACAAATGATGCGACAGAATTAATTTTAAAAATGTAAATTAATATTTGCATTTCTGTATGTATTTGGTTTATTAGATTTTGTGTACTCTGCATTTTGAGAGGTGCACAGCTGTTACTGGTTAAGTGAATGACTTTTTTGGTTTTCAGCCTTTTCTTTCTAAATTTTAATCTTTCCTGTAAAGGAAAAATACAGCAGGTTTTTTGGGTTTATGTTGGCATAATTTATTCTTTTGCTAATGCTTAGAGAAATTAAGCACTAATATATTATATGAAAAAAATATTATTCTCTTAAACAGTGATAAGACCACTTCATTAAAAAGAATATTAGTGTTTTGACTTTTTCCCTGTTTCACAGGTGGGGACAAATTTTTTATTTTTTATTAGTTTTCTGTTTAATATTTCATTAAATAGGATGTAATGCAAAAAGTTTCCAAACACTGAGCCATAGTATTATTTATGTTTGACAATAATGAAACTGATGCAAGAAGAAATAAAAATAAGGCACATTTTCACAGGATGCTAAGACATTATGAATATAATATCCACCATAAAACAATATGAAAACATATTTTTTTTCTTCAGGTTCCTAGATTTTGTTATTTCCAATGAAACTTTGTTAGGTCAGATGCCTTCAGCGATAACCATGGTCTGTTTTAGTGTCAGCTACGGCTATGCAATTTCTGTGGCCATGGAGGCTTTATAGTATTTTTTTAAACAGGAAAGGTTAACCACAAGGTTTTAAGAAGTTTGTTATCTAATGTTGTGTTTGCTATTATATAACATCAAATACTGAAGAGCTTTCTACCCAAGGCAATGTTGACTGCAGATTTGGAATGGCAGGCAAGTGACTTAAACAGTAAGAAAATAACATCGGTTAACACAAGTGACCTATACACCAGAAGTTTAAAATTTTCAAGACAAATGTATTTTGCTTCAGTAGACATCTGGATTCCCTGAAGGACACAATGCAGAGGCTAACATATGAAATAGAAATCAATATGTGTTGTAAATAGCAACACTGAACACTAATACATGCTAAATATTTTATAACTACACCATTCCTTACATCACATAATGCCTTCTTTGCCTCAGTCTTTCGTAATGGGAACACTTATTCTGGGAAAAGTCACTCCCCCAAGTCAAGAGACAGGGGCCAGGAACAGTGTGTCCCCTACAATTCAGGAGGAGATGGTCCATGACCTGCTCCTCAACATCAACGTGCATAAATCTGTGGGGCCGGATGGGTTACATCCTAGAGTGCTGAGAGAGCTGGCAGGGGTGCTCATCAAGCCACTGTCCATCATTTATCAGCAGTCCTGGCTGACTGGGGACATACCAACAGATTGGAGGTCAGCCAGTATAACACCCATATATAAGAAGGGACAGAAGGATGATCCAGAGAGCTCCTGGCCTGTCCGTTTGACTTCAGTAATGAGGAAGCTGATGGGGCAGATCATCCTGGGTTCCATTATGCAGCACATGCAGGACAACCAGGTGATCAGGCCCAGTCAGCATGCGTTTAGGAAGGTTACGTCCTGTTTAACAAAACTGATCTCCTCTATGACAGGGTGACCTGCTTGTTGGATGAAGGTAAGGCTCTGGATGTTGTCTGTCTTGACATTAGTAAAGCATTTGACAGTGTTCCTGCAGCATTCTATTAGAGAAATTGACTGCTCTTGGCTTGGATGGGCATACACTTTCCTGGATAAAAAAAAATGGTTAGATAGACAAGTCCAAAGAGTTGTGGTCAATGGAGTTAAATCCAGTTGGTGGCCAGTCACGAGTGGTGTCCCCCAGGGCTCAGTACTGGGACCACTCCTGTTTAACATCTTCATGAACGATTTGGATAAAGGGATAGAGTGCACCCTTAGTAAGTTTGCAGATGACACCAAGCTGGGTGGAAGTGTCAATCTGCTTGAG
>JAAGNO010020939.1:0-20995 GCA_033439905.1 Ceryle rudis | reverse complement strand
GCTGCTATAGCCACTGCTCCTCCTAGCCACCAAACCCCCAACATGTCACCTGGCTGCTATAGCCACTGCCCCTCCTAACCCCCAAAGCCCCCACCACGTCACCCCGCTGCTTAATCCACAGCCCCTCCCCCCCCCTCAGTGGGGCCGGCTCCCCGCCAGGCCCGAGGGGCTGGAGGGAAGCCTGGGGGCATCCCCTCAGCCGCTGCCTTGCAGGTTTGAGGAGGCTCTGCAGGAGGCCCGTCAGGTAGATCAGCTGCTTTCGGAGGGCCCTGGTGATGACTACCTGGAGGAGAAGTTCCCATTGCTAGGAGTGCCCATAACCGTCAAGGAGGCCTTTTCTCTGCACGGTGAGTTTACCCTTCACAGCTCGTGACTCACTCCCTCTCTACCAGATGTGCCCCAGTCTGGGGGTGGCTGTGTCAGGGCACCTGGAGGGAAGCAGCTTCCCTGCCCAACACCTGCACACCCCTCCGCCTGGGCTTGTCTGTCTGCATTCACTTTTAGCACCCAAACGTCATGGGGGTTGTGGTGCCTCAGGGGAGCAGCACTTGCTGGGGACCCACTTCTCAGAGATGTGGTCCCTGTCACTGGCCTCACAGCTTGCTGCCCCAAGGGTGATCTCAGGGGGGCTGACACCTCCCTCCATCTGCCAACCCTGGCACCACAGGGATGCCCAATACCTCTGGCTTGGTCAACCGCCGCAACGTGATTGCCAATTCGGATGCCACGGTGGTGTCCCGGCTGAAGCAGGCTGGTGCCATCCCACTGGGCGTGACCAACTGCAGTGAGCTGTGCATGTGGTACGAGTCCAGCAACAAGGTCTACGGCCGGACCAACAACCCCTATGACCTGCAGAGAATTGTGGGTGGCAGCTCAGGTGAGCCCTGGCCCCTTGGCGTGGTCCTGCACGAGCTGGGGTGGCTCCTACCCCATATGCGGGCAAAGAGAAGTGGCCGCTATGAGATGGTCCTGCTTTTCTGGATGGTATCCTGTGGTGTTCTTCTGTGCTTTCTCCTGTGCAGGTGGGGAGGGCGGTGGCCTGGCAGCTGCCTGTTCAGTCATAGGTGTGGGCTCTGACATTGGTGGCAGCATCCGGATGCCAGCCTTCTTCAACGGAGTCTTTGGCCATAAACCCACAACAGGTAGACTGGGCACAGGGATCTCCTCTGCTCCCCAGCAAGAGTGCCAGGAGGTGGAATGTGGGGTGTGGGGGGAACCTTTTAAGGATGCTCCTGTGTCTGTCGCTGGAAGGGGACAGGCAGCTTCTTGCCCAGGGCAAGGCCGCTGCATGGGCACAACCAGGCTTTGGCAGCGGAAAGCCGTTTGGTGGAAGGGTGCCAGGCGCGTGGGAGATGGGAGGTGTTTTACTCCTGCTGTTGCAAGCCTCAGCGTGGGAAGTTTTCCCAAAGTCAGGAGCTGCTGCTGGGGTGTTTCCCTGGCAGCTGGTGTCCTGGATGGGTGCTTTTCCTCCTTCCCTGTCCCATGCACCCAGTTGCCAGCATGCGAGCGCTGCCGTGGATGCGGTCCCTGGGTGACAGGTTCCCTACGCACCCGGAGGTGATGCTTGCAGATGCTCGCAGGTGCTCGTGAGGTGGTACCCAGTGTCTCCCTCTGTGCTTGTAGGGGTGGTGCCCAACGATGGCCAGTTCCCTAATGCTCAAGGGGTGCGGACCAGCTTCCTGTGTACAGGGCCCCTGTGCCGCTATGCGGAGGACCTGGACCTGATGCTGAGGGTCATGGCTGGTCCTGGGGTCAACAGGTAAGTTCCTTCTACTGCTTCAAGCTGCAGAATTGGTCTTGGCTGCTTTCTGGCCTGTGCAGCAGGTCGGTCCTGTTTGTTGTACCAGCGAGGCCTGCACCTCCCAGATTGCTTGTTGCTGGTTTCTTTCCTCCAACCCTGGCCCCAGCAGGACCCTTGTAGCTGGGGCTGTCCTTCCCACCATCTGTGTGCTCTGAGGAACTGGCAGCCATGGTCAGCCAGGCCTTCCTCACAGGAAGGCTTTTCCTGCGAGCTGCTCCAGCAGTGCCATTCAGCACGGCCCTTCCCTTCTGGGACTGACCATGCTTTGGAGTTTTACATCTGCTTTTTCCTGTTGCTGAATAATGAGTTTTCCATCCCACACCGTGGTGCTGTTTGATCTCTTTCAGAGGTCCGTGCAATCAAGTAGCTGCTTACAGAATCACAGAATTACGTATGTGTACTGGTGAGGAGCAGAGCAGAGATGGGGCAGACTGGGCAGATCGTGCTTCTTGCTGCAGCCTGCATGTGGCTGATGTCTCCATTAGCACTTTTGTTTCTCTGAGGCTCTTGTGGTGCAGCCCCACCCTTGGCCATGGCCAGGCTCTGTCATCACAAGGTGCATCTCGAGAGCAATGAGGGTTTTCTGAACAGCAGCAACTACACAGAACTTGCTGGGAGTGCTGGGGTGGACGAGCAGCTGGAAGAGTCCGGGGCAGACATAGTCTGTGTGTCATCAGGGACTCTCCTTCCCCCACCCGGAGGAGTGGAGCACAGTGGCCTGAGGATACATTAACAAGCATGTGGGCAGCTGGGGAGGAGCCAGGGATGGATTTGTGAGCAAAGAGCTGTTCCTTTCCCAGGCTGAAGCTGAATGAGAAGGTGTCGCTGGAGAAAATTAAGTTTCACTGCATGGATCATGATGGCGGGTCTGTTTTTGTGTCGCCTGTGGACAAGGAGATCTTGCAGGCCCAGAAGAAGGTAGGAAGGAATGGAGAGTGGCTCTCACTGGGTTGAGCCTGCAGTCAAAACCTGGGGAGACCAGTCCAAGTAGTTCCTCAGAGGTGAGGCGACCAGCACTGTGCATGGCTCCTCAGGGCCCAGAGGGCTGCGGGCTGCAGCACTGCAGAGGCTCCCAGCCCCTGTCCTGTGCTTCTGGCAGAAAGATATTTTTTCTTCTGTGTTAAAGAAGAAACAAGAGGAAAATCTTGTGAGCAGATGCAGATGCCAGCAGCACCCATGTGTTGGAGTGCACTGTGGTGTCCAAAGTTTTTGGGCCAGTTTCCATCATTATAATTGTATTTTGTTTTCTTAATGTCTCTTGTCCATGTCCATGCTCCACTAAAGGGGTGGCCGTATGTCCTGCAAAGGGACTTTGTTGTTGTTCAGTGCAATCCTCTGTGCTGCTCTCAGTGCTCTTCTGGAGCATCGCTGGGGGTGGTGTGGAGGGTGGTTTGGGGAGCTCCAAGGTTGTTATTGGGTGGAGGACATCCCGCTGCTTCAAGTGGAGGGGAGTGGGCAGGACCTTTGGGATTCTCTGCATGGCAGCAAAAAGAAACTGCTCCTGGGCACTCTCCTGCCTTGTTTCCATGGACTGACCATGTGTCATATCCTTGCAGAAACAAACCCTTCTCACTCTTCCCCTTAGGTGGTGGAGCACCTTGAAAGCGAGCTGGGCGTCCAAGTTCAGCACGTGGCGATCCACAAGATGAAGTATTCTTTCCAGATCTGGTCAGCCATGATGTCATCCAAGGACAGTGATGGGCAGGTATGTCAGACCAAGCTGGCAAAGGCACAAATTCAGTGGCATCAGGGAAGAATTGGCTGTTTGGGGCCAACCATGGAGAGCTGTAGGCTTCCCAAACCTGACTGGGGGTTTCCACTGCTCTCTTTGTCCCCCCCCAACCCTCATTTCCTCTCTTTCCAAAGCTGCTCAGCCCCTTCCCCCTTACTTTCCTGTGGGTTGTCGGTGTGGCTCCCAGCAGAGGATCAACATGGTTTAGGGAGGCAGAGCCCTTTCAGCATGTTAACTCTCCTGTGCAGGTTGGTAGGTCAGCCGGGCAGGCAGTGTCCTCCTCGCTCCTCCCCTTGATTCTGTAGGTTGGGACTCATTCCCGTTAGGATGGCAGGACTCAGGCAGGAGACAAGGAGCTTTTCAGCAGCAGGCCCACATGTGTTGCTTTTTCCCTGAACTGTAGCCACTGTGCCACATGTGCTCTGCGCCTGCGGGGAAGGGTTTAGTAGCAGAGGTAACGTGGGAGCGTGTCTGTGTGCCTGTGCGTTACAGGAGGTTCAGCAGTTCTCGGACCTGCTGGCGGATCATGGGAAGCCGGTGTGGCCGCTCTGGGAGCTGATGAAGTGGCTGGTGGGGATGTCTTCCCACACTCTCCCAGCTATCGGTAAGGCTGGGAGGAGCCCCAGGGCGTGCGCAGGCACTGCTGGGTCAGGCGAGCTGTTAAATTACAATAGTGCCCCGCAAAAGGGACCCCAGAGTTTGCACTGAGCAGCTTCTGACTGTTTTGGTTTTTTTTTTTTTTTTTTGTATTGACAATTGATGTCTTCGAGTCAAATGGGTGCTCAAGGGGGAGTTGGCTGGATCTGTGATAAATAGGATTGTATATACTGGGAGAAGCGAGGACATTGAAGCTGCAGGCAGAGCTTGCTCCTGCTGTGAGCCCTGCCAGAGCTGCTGGGGCTTGAGAGAGCCAGTCAGGGCTCTGCACCAATCTCGTTTCTTAGCAGCAGATACCAGAGAATCCTAATTAGTGCTGTCATGACACTGTCTAATGAGTGCTGAGGTCGCTCTGCTAGCTCTGCTCAATCCCAGTGGCTGGAAGATCTTGAAGCCTTGGGCAGGCTGAAACCCTTTCCTTAGCAAAGCTGGGGAGATGCTGCTTGCAGAGCCAGGCAGGGGGCAACTGCTGCAGGGGCTGGCAAGGAGGAGGGGGACTTGGGGTCCCCTCAGGAGCTGGGGGGTGCAGCACAGTGAGGGCAGTGTGCTTTCCAGCCTGCTTAACCCATGGCCCTCACACTTACTCTGCTCCTGTCTGTCCCCTTGCCCTGCAGCCCTGGGGCTGACGGAGAAGCTGATGAAACTCAACCCCAGTGGGAATGCCAAGCTGGTGAGCATGGGCAAGAGCCTGAAGGAGGAGATGGAGGCCCTGCTGGGGCCCGATGGGGTGCTCCTCTACCCTTCCCACCCCACCACAGCTCCCAGGCACCACTCCCCCATATGCATGCCCTTCAACTTTGCCTACACAGGTAAGCAGCTCTGACTTCCCTGCTGGGTACAGGCAGGGCCTGAGCATGGCCTTGCCCCTGGGAGCCAGGGTGTCATACACAGAGTATTTCTGTTGCTGGCAGTGGGTTTTGCAGCACAGATGGGTGTCTCATTGCTCCGAAACATGGGGCAAGGATCGTGGTCATGTTTTAAAACTGTGGCACTTGTTCCCACTGTCTGCAGCAGGACAGTTTGACCCCAGTGGGCCACCCTGCCCCAGAGGGATGTGCTCCCACTGTTACAGCTGGCGCTGGCATTTAACAGGCACCCAAGAGCTGCTGCATCTTTTGGGCAACAGTTTGGGGCTCTTCATGTGGCTTTCCTGCAGCTTCAGCTCCTTGATGCCAGTGCAGTGTTGCAACGCTCTCTGGCTTAGGAGTCCTGGACACATGGGGCAGGAGTGTCCCAAAGCAGATCGTGGCATGCAACAGCAAGTGCCACACATTTGCATATGTGATGTGGGTGTTGGGAACTTCTGCCCAGTCACGCCCCCTTGTCGTCACATCTCTGCATCACTCTGGCAAGGACCAGCTCCCGGGAGCATGGTGTGGTGCACAGCAGCAGCCCCCTCCCTGGGGTGGGAGAGCCAGGCGGTGATGTGTCCTGATTGCTGTGCTTGCTCTGATGGAGCCTTCTCCCTTCCAGCTATCTTCAATGTCTTGGGCTTGCCGGTGACACAGTGCCCACTGGGCCTAAGCAGCGAGGGGCTGCCGCTGGGCATCCAGCTCGTGGCAGCCTCCTACAATGACCATCTGACACTGGCTGTTGCCCGGTACCTGGAGACGGCCTTTGGAGGATGGGTTTTACCTGGGAAAGTTTAACCTGGGCTCCTGGCACCGCAGGGAGGCAGGGACAGAGATGGTGGTGCCCGGCAAGGCAGGGACGAGCACTGATGACTGATCCCTGACATGGCACTACGTGTTCCCTCTGCATCCACCCTCTGCCATCCTGGGAATGGTCAGCGGTGCCTCTAGCCCTGGGGACGCTGGGCTATTGCCGCTGGAGTCGTTTCCTCCCTCCAGCACCCTCTGCCCAGGGAGACCTGCCCCAGTGTTGTAGGCTGGCAGCAGGCTGCCGGCAGTGGGCACCAATCTCCTGGGTATAGAGATGGCCGTCTCTGTAATGCTTGCTGATTTGAAGAGGGCTGGGTAAGGCCTGGGGTCCAGAGGAGATGGTGCCAGGCTGCTCGGTGACAACTGCCTGGCACCCCTGGGTGCATCCATTCTGCCAAGCTTTAGAGCCTGCCTGCAGGGCCAGGACTGCACCAGGTGTGGGGTGGCCAGCCCTGCGGCCTCCCTGAGATGCCACAGGCTTTCCCCCACCCTCTAACCACAAGGAGATGGGGGTGAGGGTGGTGGAGGCAGCCATGCGCTCATCTCACCGGTGGTGCTCCGTGCTGGATGGTGCTGGGATCTGCCCCGTGTGGAGCTGGCAGATGAAGACAATAAAGGAGCTTGTGCTTTTGACAGCACGTCTCCCTGTGCTGAGGCAGCTAAAGCATCTCCTGCTGTGTCGTCTTCCCCTCCTGTCCCAGGGGTCACCCTGCCTGACCAGTGTCCCCCGTCCCCCACTGCCCCGCTTCTGCCCCCAGGAGTGGGTACAGGCAGGAATGTGGGCAGATGGCTGTTTTGGGGTGGGCAGTGAGCACGAGGCTCTCTGCAAAGGTGGGATTAAAGAGTCTGTCCAGTTGCTGCCAGCTGTGTGTCCTTATTCACTGTGGCTGTCATCCCCAGCCTGCTGCGGGGCTGCCCTCCCCCTGCCTGCAGAGGCAGCTGAGCACTACTGACTGTGGGCACAGAGCAGGGACAGCAGTGATGGTGCCCCCGGGTTGCACTCGGCCACTGCTGGGCTCATGCTTTAAACTGCCTGTACTTGGTGCCCACTTGGCTCCTGGCAGAGCTGAGGGCTACAGGCTGGCAGTGCCAGGTGGCATCAGGGTCTCTGTTAGTCTTACGTCTCTCGGAAAGCATCAGCCCTGCTCCTTCCCCTCCCTGAGGGGCTGCCAGAGGCTTGGGGCTCACCCGGTGATGCTGAGCTACACATGGGTTCCTTGGGGTCTTGAGAGAAGAGCAGGGCACAGGGTCTCCATTCTGCGTACCCAGCCTGCAACATCCGTGTTGGCACAAGGACAAAACCTCAGTGCTGGCTTCGTGGGGATGTCCAGGCTTGTATCTGTCCTGCCACGTGTCACCCCTGGTCCTGTCCCGATTCCTGTGCTCCTGTCTTCTGTCCCCAAGCCGTTAATGGTCCCTGCAGGGGTTATGTGGCCAGGGTGCTGGGGCTGGCTCCATGTCTACACTCGCTCACAGAGGGCACTGTTGAGCCTGCAGCCAGATGAGACAAGGAAGAGAGAAAGAAAATTAACCCTAATCCAAGAAAAAGTGTGCAAACCACCAAAGCGAAATCACGTGCAGTGGGATCTCTCCCACGGCTGCCCAGCATGGTGGCACAGGGGATACAGGCCTGTCCAGCTGGAGGGAACTGAGGAGCTGGGCAGACCCTGATGGTGCTCCCAGCGGCTGATCCCAGAGCCCACACAGGATGGCCGAGCTGGAGGTAACTGTGTCTGCTGGAGCATAGTGGGTGCAGGTGGGACCACTGGGTTTGCTCTGGTGGGTTCCAGTGCTGGCAGGAGCCAGATGAACACCTGTGTGGCTCAAAGTAGGGGGCACTCGAGGCGCTTCAGGGCAGCAGGGCAATGGGAACGCAGGCAAAGGGCAGTGTGTGGAGGAGAGGGGGTTAGTCTCTACAGTCCCAGCTGCAGGGCAGCCACTAAGACTTATTTCTGCAGAAATTCTGATTTGGGAAGGGGTTATCTGGCCAAAGTGGACAGGAACTGGGTGTTCTGGGTCAGCTGGGGGCTGGCAGGGACTGTCCTGTGGGCACCCTTGCTGCTGCAAAAGCGCTGGCTGCCTCCATGCTGCCTGCTCTTGCAGCAGGAGCAGCCCTGTCCCTGCCCACACAGGGGTCCCAAGGTCTCCCCAGGGAGTTGATTTACTGCTTTGTATCTCTGCCACTCCTGGGAACAGTCCTGGGGGCCCCTTCTCCCCCCAGGGAGAAACGCCTGCTGCCTTTGCCAGGGCCTGCTGAGAAGCTGGGAGGGTTTTGCTGGCATCAGGGCAGGGGAAGCCCTAAACCCACTGCTCAGATTTGACTCTGGCATTTTGGAGATCTCGCCTTGGGGCTCAGAGCCCCTGATTACAGTTTGCAGCTGCCCATCCCTGCTTGCTGGCTGCTCCTTGTCTCCAGCTCTGAATGCTTGCAAGGGACAGAGGACGTGAGAAAAGCATTTTATACATACTTGCCAAGGCGGTCGCACTTAAAATATTAATTCAGAGTCTCTACAAAATGGGAAGAGCAAGAGGTGGGAATGACCCAGCCCTGTGGATGTCCAGTCTGGCCAAGGAGATGCTCTCACCCATCTGCCTCTGGAGGGGGTCCCGTGCTCTTTGGTTTTGTCAGGGACACCATGACCAGGAGGTCAGCGTTGGTGGCCTCAAAGCCTTTGCAAATCTCTCTCTAGAGAGAGAGCAAGTTTTCCTCCATATCTGGCAAGAGCAGGGAAAAAGATTCCTCAGTAGCTGAGATGTGGGGCAAAGCCAAGGTAAGGAGCCCCTAGCCAGGTTTTGGAGAAGGGAGGAGGAAATGCAGCAGGGACATTGATGCAGATGCCCTACAGGACCAGCCTCTGCTGTGGCTCATGTGGACTGAGGTCTCTGCTCAAGGCACAACACCCCTTGGAGTGCCCTGTGTGACTTGGCTGGGTGCCAGCATGCATGGTACTCTCCCAGTTCCAGGGAGGCTGTGGGAGCGCTGTGGGTGTTGCTGAGGCAGTGGTATCACCAGTTGTGTCAGTGTGAGTCATGCCTGGAGCAGGGCTGAGTCACCAACAGCATGGTGTGAGCATCAGCCCTGGAGCTTTCTCAGCCCCACGTCCTGGTGACACCGGCAGTGTGACTTCTCACTGCCTTTGGGAAGGCACCCAGCGCTGCTGGGGACCAGCTAGAGGTGAGCGCAGCCAATGATCCCTATGGCACATGCACAATGCCATGGCAGAGTGTGGCAGCTGCCCACTGTCCCTGTGGGCCCACTTGTCACTGCAGCCCTGGGGGCACCTTCCCCACTGCTGCTTCATCCCATCCCAGGGGAAGCCAGGGGTGCCCTGCCACTCTGCAGCAGGCACCCCTGTGCCATAGCTGGGCGTGCGACCTCCGTGTGCAAGGCGTGCCTGCAGTGGGTGTGACTGGCCATAGCTTCTGGAAGAAAATATTTTCTATACCTCAGATTCCGGCTGCCTGTCGTGCTTGCAGGTGGCAGAACAGCTCCAGCACGCCCATCCTCTCACCACCGCACCCAGCATGGCAGCCTAGAGCTGGGGGCAGATGGACAAGGTACAGCGGGATGAGCCGTGTCTTGAGCCTGCTTGTATCCCTGGTCAACTACACCCTGCTCTGGGGTAAGTCTGGCTCCGCAGCTGCTACAGCAGGCTGGGGGTGGCCCTGGCTGATGCTTTTCAAGGGGATCCCAGATAAGATGCTCCACAATGTGGAAGAGATTGGTGGAATGTGGATGCTGAGCACCTGAGCCTGTCAGGCAGTCATATGTTTGCCTATGTGGGACTGAAGTTAGCGATTATAGGGTGGGGGGAGGCCTCACAATGCCTGTGCAAAGCATATCCAAGTGGTGATCAGCCAAGGAGCGAGGCCCTGTGGAACGGAGCAATGCTGCCTGACACCCCTTCACCTGCCCCCTCCCCAGCGCCGCTGCTGGCGCCATGGGACGACAGGCTGAAGGCACTAAACTCCCACGTCTTTCTGCGGTGGCAGCCGGACCCTGGCACACCCAGCAGTGCCACGTACCAGGTGGAGTGGAGGAAACGGTAGGTGGGGAGGAGAGGGCGGAGGTGGCTCATCCCCCCCACACTCTGGCAGAGGGCTCTCAGGGACCCCCACCAGCCAGAGGATCGTTATCTCGCAGTAAACATCACAGCAGAAGAGTGGAGCTGGCAGGGAACCCCAGACTGTAGCTCACCCAACCCCTGCTCAGGCAGGGCCAGCTCAAGACTGTCCTGTTGGGGTTGGACCACCTTCAAGGATGGAGCCTCCACAACTTGCCAGCTCATTGTCTTCCGTGATCATCCTCCCAATGATAAAAAAAAAGGGGATGCTTTTGGGTTTGGGTTTCAGGTTTGTTTTGCTTCCCTTATGCTTAAATGGAATTTCCTGTATTTCAACCTGTGCTTGCTGCCTGTTGTCCCTTCATTGGGCACCACTGAGAAGAAATCTCCATATTTACTCCATCACCTTGATAAGGCCCCTCACCCCAAGTCACCTTTTGAGGCTAAGCAGTCCCACTCGTTGCCATCAGGCTGACTTGGTGGCAATGCTCTTCCTAACAGAGCCCAGTTGCTGTTGGCTGGTACCTGTGCTCCCCCACGCTCACCACCTGGACAGGACAGCACTTGCCAGGCAGCCTTTTTTTGCTATGAAAGTGCCAAAAAGGAGAAATCCCTGCTTTTTCTCCAGGTATCACACCTCTCACTGGACCAAGGCAGATACCTGCTGGGGGAGCAGCACCAGCTCCAACTCAGCATGTGAGCTCTATTTTGACCAGATCCATGATTTCTACTGGGCAAGGGTGAGAGCAGTGGCCGGAGGCAAGCTGTCCAAGTGGGCCAGTTCCAGCGAGCTGCAGCCATACAGAGACAGTAAGGACTGGGGAGCTCCTTCAGCTGGGCTCCTGCTCTTTCTGGAGGGCTGACGGCAAGAGGGGTGCTTGGAGAGGTCTTCTGGGATACGGTGGGAAATCATATGAGGATACTGGTGGGAAAAGGGCCAAGAGGCCCACCTGGAGGAAAGAGAACAGGAGCAGAGCTGCTGGTGAGCGGTAGGAAAGAGGGTATCCCTCCAGGTTTGCCTTTTGAAAGCATCACCTGTTGATCCCTGCTATGGGTCTGGGAGATAATGGGTGAGGTCATTTTTATTCCAGCAAGGTAAAGCTGGTGCTGGCTGGGGAAGGCAGGAGTAGTCCCTTCAGCACTGCGTTTTGCCCTGGCTGTTGTGCTTGTGAGGTACTGGCTGTCCTGCCCAAAAGGCCTAGCTGTCTTTTGGAGGAAGGAAAAGCTTCAGGACCTCCCCCTGACTCACCTTACAGGGAGCTTTTTCAATGAGCCGAATGTGCCAGCAGCTGAAATAGGATGTATGTTGGCTGTTCGGGTTCCCTTTCTCATTCCTTCTGCATCCAGCTGGCATGGAAATAGATGTGCTTGGCTAAAAAAGCAATTGCCATTTCTAGAGCTGGTTTTACAGCACAAAGTGCCATCAGGCTACACCCAAGGAAGGTTCTGTGAGCTGGGGGTGGGATGTCCAACAGAAAGACACAATTTCTAGAGGAATGAGATACCTGCTTTCTGGTTTGAGTGGCATAATTTTTCTCCCCATTGTATTTTTTTCACCTCCCTACAGCAATTGTGGGGCCCCCCAGGTTGTCCTGGCTGCTCCAGGGTGATGTCCTCAGCATAAACATCACCATGCCACTCACACCCTTCCGAAGGAAAAACGGCTCTTACAAACCAGTCAACCAAGTGCTGCGGAAGCTGTGGTACCGGCTGGATCTGTATGAAGGGGACATGCTCATCCAGCAAGTACGTGGCAGGGTGGGCAAGGCTTGGAGTGCAGTCACTTTCCCAGTGCAGCAAAGACGCTCATGTCCAGCTGTGTTGGTGCGGTAGTGCCTGTGCCCATGGAGCTTCCCCAGCTCTGCCCACATCCAGCAGTGCAAGTGGGCATGGAAATGCTTTGCACTCCCAGTGCAGGGCTTGCAAGCTGGGGTGGCAGGAGGTCCCTTTCCTCTCCTACACTACATGAATAAGAAAAACTGGTAACAATTTCTGTTTAGGTGACAGAAGGCAGTAGGTGTTTAAATGAGGTGCTCTGGGCCCTGAACACCTCCTGAGGTGAAGAAACAAGCACTGAAAGCACTGGGGATCAGGGAGGAAGGGTCTCCACCCCACAGCATGGGGCAAGTGGAGTGTCGAGGCTGCACTGGAGAGAGGAGCCATGCACAAGACCCCACCTCCAGCCACCTCTGCCACACATCCCCTCTGCTTCCAGGTGCCCTGCAAGCGGAGCAGGAAAGAAGCACCATGCACCTTCAAATTCCTGAAGCCCAGCACACAGTACTGCGTCCGGACAGTGGCTGTGGACACGGCCAGGGAACAGAGCCAGGAGACTGAGCAGTGCATGGTGACTCCAACGGGCCCTGCAGGTGGGAGCTCCAGTCCTTCTTGCAGCATGGACGTGTCTGGACGTGTGGGCCACTATCCCCCCCTCCAGGGTTGGTGGCCCAGTAACATCCTATGGGGACCTTTCCTGGGGAGATGCTCTCTTGCTGTTCACCTTGGGCTTGCCCTGCATCTCCTCCTTGAACAGCCCAGCCTGCTGCTGGGGCTCTGGGGAAGTGCTGGCATAGGGCGGGTGGGGGGGGATGATGGCTGGTGTCCTCCCACCCCTCAGCCTGTTGTGACCTCCTGACAGGCTTTCCCTGGGTGGTCCTTGCCGTGCTGATTGGTGTCTTCCTGCTGAGCATGGCTGGGCTTTGCTTCATCCAGCTCCACGTCTTTCCCAGCCCCTCAGAGATGCGCCTCCCGAAAGTGCTTGTGAGTGAACAGTCCCTCTCCAGCCTCTGACCCGCATGTACTGTGGCCAAGCCAGGGTCCCCTGCATTTGCAGGGGGCTCAGCACCTCCTTCCCACCACCTCTTGCAGCACCAAACCTGTCTTGGTGCCCAGCTGCCCTCCCCACTGTCCACCCCACCATACCCCCAGGCCTTGCTGCGTGGGAGAAGATACTGGTGGGAAGCATTAATCAGCCATGGGTCACACTGGAGGAGGGTGTCTCAGGAAGCACATGGCCTACAAGCATGGTGCTTGGTGTTAGGAGCCTCCTGATTTAGGGGTTTGGCCTTTACTTGGCTGCGTATCCATCTACAACAGCTTGAAAGAAGGAAAGAGAAGCAGAGTGGGGCTGCTGTCCTGGGACAGCCCGACCTGGGTGAGAGGGGGTCATCTGCTCATTGGGATAAAGGCAGCCCCGAGGCTCAGAGAGGTTCCAGGACTGCAGCCATGCCAAGCTGGGCCAAAACCTGTTCTAGGTAGACAGGACTGAGCCCTACAGAAACAGTCACCAGAAGGGGCCTTTTTCCCCACATCCCAGTTCCCCCCCTGAATCCCAGTTTCCAGTGATGGGAGTGGCATCAGCCTGGGCTGAGCAGGCCTTTGAGCACTCTGGGGACAAAACCACCTTATTAAGCTCAAAACATCCCCTGTGCCAGTGTGGAGAGGGGAGGGCAAGTGGCTCTGCTTACCCTGGTCCAGCTCAGCACCAGCACCCTTTGCTTTCCTCATGTCTCTGAACTGGTGGGAGCTCTTCCACTCGCCTCTTACAGCCAAGGGGTAGCTTGAAGAGCAGCAGTGTGACAGCTTCTGTGGCCATCCCCCAGCACCAGAGCCCCCAGCAGAGCACTGCCTGTGTTTCTCCTGGGTGTGATCCTGACTGATGGGTTGTCTGGGACCATTCCCCTCCCTGGGGTGTGTGGTTCATCTCTTCCAGGCTGACAGAGGTTTCTACAAGCCAAGGCTGACTGTGTCACTGCTTGTTTCCCAGCAGGCTGTCCTGAACAGGGAGCCGAGTGTGCCCATCAGGGTGTCCACCCTTCAGCTTGAGGAGGACTCGCTCACCCTCCTCCTGTCGACTGTGCTCCCCTCCCACAGGCCACCCACAGCTGAGCAGACAACAGCCACAGCCCAGCTGCTCCTTGGAGAAAGCCTTTCCCGGGACACAAGGGGCTACTGTGCGAACGGGTTTGGGCCAGGTTGCCATGAGGAAAGGGAGATATCCTGCACTCTCAGCCAGCTGGGGCATGCCATGGGCTCCCGTGTCTCATTGCAGTTAGAGAATGATGAGGAGGCTCATGGTGGGGATGATGTGCTGGAGCAGCTGGTGCTGGTGGGACTGACCAGAGACAGCTACACAGGTGACAGGGACTGCCAGACAGCTAAGATGTGGCTCTCCCTGCACTTCCAGCTATATTCTAAATGCCAGTGCCCAGCCCTGGGAGCAGGCAGCTGCCTTCCTCTGCCCGTGCCAGGCAGGAGCTTCAGCCAGGAGGACCTGCGGGAGAGTCTTGGCATGGCAGGGCACAGCATACCGCTCAGCTCTGTGAAGCTGCCAACCAGCGAGGAGGAGGATGGAAGGCAGCTTGTCTGTGGTCTCCGGCATGGCCATGGAACTGAGACATACCCAGCCGACAGCACCATGCGGCAGGACGACTTGCAACCAGCAGCACCGGGCGTTCCCCTCCCTGGCCCCTGCCAGCTGCCCCAGTTGCCCCCCAACAGCCTACGGGCAGCTGCCTTCTCTGGGTACGAGCTGCATCCCCTGGTTGACAGTGAGACATAGCGAGCAGGTGAGGACACACCAGGAGCTCCCAGCACCTGGATCGCAGCATCGAGCAGAGCTCAAGGTGCTGCCCAGAGCTGCCCCGGCCATGACGGCTCCCTGCTTGGACCTGCTGGTGCCCTGCTGGGGACAGGAGAGGGGCGGGTACCCATGCGGGTAGGCACAGCACACACCAGGCATGGCTGCCATGGATGTGCAAGATCTTCAGAGCCTCCCTCTGCAGTTTTGGTGGTTTTGACACCAAAGCGCAAGGAATACAGAACAAAGTTAAAGCCCCCAAACTTTTATCTGTTTATCCATCTATATGTGTGTCTATGTGTGTGTACAGTATATATACTAATGCAAGTTTATGTAAATACTCATATATACATAAACCACTTTAATCAAGAAGGAGGGTTGTGGATTTTTTTATGTATCTAGTAATATTGATTATGCACTGCACTGATTTTTAAATAATACTAACTTATTATGGAAAGCTGGCTTCTGTGCTTATTCTTTCTGTTACAGAACCAGCGCTGCCCTGCAGAGCAGCATCCAGGAAAACCTGGGGCTTCCCTGAGAGAAAACTGCACCCACAGCTGCTCTGCTTGTTTCTGTCCTGTGGAAAAAGGCTGGTTCTTCAGCAGCCACTGGATAGTTTGATTATTCCTTCGTCCAGCACTGTGGCAGTTTACTCCTAAGGAGCCCTGCCCTATGGTTGTGTCTGTGAAGCTGTGTTGGCAGCCATGGGGGTGAGGGAAGACCCTCTCCCTGGTGCTTGCAGTGGGCTGGATTGGTGGATTCAAGCTTGGGGAGACAAATGCAGGCTCCTGGACTTGCAAGATTTAAGATGGATTTGGGAACAGGTGAGAAATTGGTGTCCAGCATCCAGGCACCTACTGGGGCGGACAGAGGGGATGGCATTGCCAGCACTGGGGAGTCTTCCAGGTAAAGCGGGGCTGCACAGGGCCACTCTCCAATGCCATGAGTCACCCTGACACGCCAGCTGTGCAACCTCCCAGGGGGTGGCTGTGCCCTCCCGCAGCCAGGCTGACAGCCTCTTCCCCTGCTGCCTTGGCTGACTCAGCTGGAGACCTGCAGCCACACTGGCTGTGGCTTTCTGGCAGCAAAGCAGGACCATGGGGCAGCCCTGTCCAAGGTGTCCTCTCCCCAGGCATCGATGCTGCTGGGACAGCTTTCTCTGTTTCAAAGCAGTCAGCTGTGTTTTGTGCACCCCATTAGCAAACTTCTCTTAGTGATGATGTTTAGGGTTTGCATGGCAAGGTTTTGGTAGCAGTGGGGGCTACTGTGAGGAGCTGCTAAAAGACCATGGTGAGGCAGGCTGTGCCCCCTGCAGCCCAGGGAGGGCCATGGTAGAGCTTGTGGAAGACTCCACACTGGAGCACGTGGATGTGGAGGCTGTGACCCCTGTGCCGCTGGAGTGGTGAAAGGGGAGAAATCAGGAGTGAAGTTAAGCGCAGGAAGAAGTGAGGGCTGAGGGGAAGGTGTGCTCAGCCAGTGCTTTTATAACAGCCTGCCAGGTCATTAAAGATCAAAAGAAAAACAGCTCTTTTCTGAATTTTTGACATGGTGACAGTGCTGGGATCCCCACAGGTGATTCAGGCCGGTTATTCACCAGTAGTGGGGACTCACCCCAACCCAGGGAGTGGTTGAAGCAGTTGAGATGTCCCCATTCTGTATGAAACAGAGATGTTCATGCGTAGTGGAAAAAGGTAAAAGGCTCGTGACATTTCAAGATGGCATTTTAGCAACTGAAGTTTCCGAGTGGATGTGAGAGGGGTTTTTTGCTTCAACTCGGAGGTGTGAGTGACATGCAGGGCTCTGCAGAGACACAGCAAGTAGGTGTGATGTTTGCTGTGGGGATGAGGTCCCACCATGCACCAGCAGAGACCTGCCACTGCTGTGCACAGCTCAGGGTCTGAGTGGAGTGTCTCTGGATTACTCCCGGCTCTTGTCTGCCTGGCCAGGTGTTACTGGTTGAGCAGGACAGAGTGGTGCTGGAGTATGGAGCTGGGTCCAAGGGCAGGCCCCCAGCCAAGCCTGTGCAGCAGGACACCCGGCCATGTCTCTCTGTTATGGCTGCAGCAGCCAGGTGCCTGCACACACCTGACTCCCACCCCGTGCTCATGGGTGTCCCGTGCCCCCTCTGCAGCCTGGAGATGGGTGAGCCAGCGGTGGGTCCTCAGCCACCCAGCCCAGCCAAGCATCACCTTGGAGGGCAGACGCTGTTTCTTGTGCCAGCCTCAGGCCCATGGCGACAGCGTCATGCCTGGAGATACTTGGTGCGGAGGTTTGTGAAAGCTCTGACTCACCACAATCGACAGGCTCAGTCCTGGCTGCGCTCCGTGCTGTTGGTGGTGTTTTCAGCTTCTGCCGGTACCAGATCAAAGCAATGAGAGGAATGCAGCTGAAAACAGCTCTTTATTAGAAACAGCAAGTTTAGGACTATGCAAGAGGGTATTTCTTATTACTAATTCTCAGAGAACTGAGCTGCCAGCCTATAAAAGTGTTGGAGAGTGGAAAATTGCTGTGCGGGGGCTAATGGGACTTTTGCAGCTGCCAGATAGGAAACAGCACCTACCAAGCGCGAGGGAGACAGAAGCTCCTGTCACAACAGGGAAAGATTAAGACTGAATATTTTGCAAGCTGCCAGAACAAAGGAAGATCCCTCTTTGCCTTTGCAAGCCATGGGAGGCTGCAGCCCACCCCTGATCTGCTGTGGCCCTGTGCCCAGCCTGCTCTGCCTGCTCTCCGTCCTGCCTGGACAGCCTCAGGCCACCCCAAATCCTTGTAGCCATCCCAAGCACTGTCGGGCACGTCTCTGTGTATCTACAAGGGACCTGGGACTGTGGGGCCCCAGGCTCATTGCATGAGGCTGTTATCCAGCCCCTGCTGTGCAAGATGCCTTTGCAGTGGCTCTGTAGCAACAGGTGAGTCCCTGGAGTGGCTTGGAGCAGCAGGGTCAGAACCATCCTGCCAGAGCCCATCCTTCAGCCATTGTGGCTGGACAGGCTTGAGCTATGATGTAACCCAGGCCACTGGCTCCTGCTGCACCTCTCCCTGCAGTGCTGAGACAGTGTGTAAGGAGGTGGGTGGTCTTGGCTGCTTGGATTGGCTGGAAAGCCCACCAGCATGTGGGTGGAAACCCCAAAAGCTGGAGGCTAAGTGTAATATGTTTGACGCACATACATGGAGAGCGCCACAGGGCTGGTAGGCTCTAGAGGTGGGTGAACTGGGTGGTTCAGACCTGTGTGATTTCTCCCCAGGCAGGAGCTTTTCTGCAGCTCAGCAGCTTAGGACCCAAGCACTGAGTGTCATGGGATGCCCCAGTCACCCCAGGGCCAAGCTCTGGGGCTGGAAGGCTGCTGAGAGGAACTGTTCCCACTTTATGTGCCGGTCTGGAAGTGCCTTCATCTGGGGATGTGTGGCCAGTGTCTGCATTCAGGAGGTGCCATGGGTGCCCTGATGAAGTTCTTTGTCACCCAGCTCTGTCACCAGGCCCCCTTGCTCCACAGGATGAGCTCCTCTGTGCTGGATGGAGGAGCCTGACAGCTTGCTCCTGCTCCTGACAGCTTGCTCCTGCTCCTCCCAGCAGCGAGCTCAGACAGGGTCTGTGAGAATGGCTGGTCCTTGTGCTCCTCATCCTTCTGATGCCCACATCAGGGGATTTCTGGTCTTTGGACAAGGAATGGACAAGGTGGCTCAGCTCGATGCCTTCCCATTCCCCTTGCAGTGCTCCAAGCACATCCATCTTCCCATGAAGATGGCTTATGCTCCTGGTGATACATGGCACAGGCAGAGCTGCCCACTGAGCTGGGTGTGCATCACTGCAGGTGACGTCATGAGATGTGATAGAAGCAGAAGACATGTGGTAACCTGGGGAGGAAGATTTGTCCTTGCCCACCACTTCATGGCTGGCACTGAATGCTGGCTCAGAACACGTGGCTCCTATCTGGTGTTTCATGGGGGCCTGGCTGCTGCAGAGCTGCCCAGCAGCACAGCTTCCCCCTGTTTCTCTTTGGGCAAAATGAGCTTCTGGCCTGGGGAGGGTTTTCTCCAGTGTTGTTAGGAGGAGTGTATGTCCAGCAGTGTTAAACCCATTCCTAGTATGACTGGATTGGACAAGTGAAGACCATCCTGCACTCAAGGGGCTGCTTTGGCTGTTGGGTGACGCGTCCAGGTACTCTGGGATGACAGACAACGTTGCCCTGGGAATTAACCAGCCTGGGCTTGATGTTCTTCTGACACCCTACGTGGAGATGAGGGAATTGCAGCTCATGGGAGGAGCCAGCGGTGCGCGCTGGTGTGGTCTGGGATGAGGTGGGCTCTACTCGTGGTCAGGGCTGGTACAAGCCTCCCCAGCAAGCACAAGGCCCGCCGAGGCACCGTGTGCCGGGGGCTTTGCTGCAGCACGGTGCTCTCTCCTGCTGCACCACAAAAACGTTAGGCACGTGACTATGACTAAGGCAACTATTACTGTGTTTAACTGGAAACGAGCTGGTGTGTCAGGGGCTTTCCAGCATCTCCTCCTTTGACCCATCCCTCCCTCTAGTGCCTGCCTGTGCACAGCCCCCAGGAAGCTCCCACCAAGCTCTGGGAGTTGAGCAATCCCAAGCACTTGGCCTTGGGATTGCATTTCCTTTGCCTCAGATGCGTGGTTGAGCTACTAAAGCTCTGGAAGTCCCCATGAGTCACTCGAGGGACAAGAGGAGGCCCTGTGCCAGCTTGTTTCTCAGCAGCACCAGGCACCTTTTAGCCTGGCTGGTGGTGCAGTTGTGTTTGTGGCTCATGGGGAGCCTCTAGCAGCCTCCATGCCCAATGGCCTCAGCCCATGTGCTGACAGTACACACAGAAGGCATATTAAAATATAGTTTATTGTTCTTAGTTTAAAAAAAACCAAACAAACCAAAACCCATTAATAACAAAGCCAGTCCCCAAACCCAGTGCTGTCAGAGGCAGGCTTGCGAGGCCACACCTTTTAGTGCAAAGAGGGAGGTGGCAGTGAGGGCTGGAGGGGGCTCTGCGGCGCCATGGCCCAGCAGACCCACCACACTCACTATACAGTATTTTTTTGCCCACAGGGCTGGCTGAGGAGGGCTGGCTGGATTCACGGGCACTGGCAGGAGCCCTTGGGGGAGCTGGAGGTATCAGGTGGGAGAGGAGGGGGTGTCGTGGGTGTGCAGAGTGGCTTTGACTCCTCTTGCATCAGCAGCACTGGATGGGAAGGCACAACACTGAGCCAGGGAGCATAAAACCTGCCCACGCGTGTCCTACAGACAGCACTTTGCAAAGCAGTTTTTGCCTGCTCTCTTAGGCTGTCCAGTACTGGGGTTTGGAAAGCAGACACATGCCTCTGTCTCCCAGTCAGGCCCCTGAAATGTTGGTGGGGACCAGGGAGGGGGTGGTGGAGCTGGAGCTGCACATGGAGCTGGATGCACATGCATCTCCTGAAGTGTCCTACAAGGCAGGGAGGGGTTTCTTAGCTCATGGGAGCCAGGCAGGACCTTGCAGCCAACAGCACGTGGCTTTGGTTGTTGGCACACATGGGAGGGATGCCCTGATCCTCAGCCATCCATCCCCAGCCTTTTGAAAGTTCCTGAACCCCTCCTTCCCCCCGCATTGCATCATCCCCAGAATTTTCCTGCCCCCACGTCCTAATGGGGAGTTAGGTGCAGGTTATGGCTCTCTAGCCATAAGAATAATTTGTCACTGCAACAAAATACTGGGGGCAGAGCCTTTCGGTGTCTTCAGATGGAGCCCGGGTGCCTCAGTGGAAGAGGGCTGGCCCAAAAGCAGGATGTGGGGTGCAGAATGGCAACTGGCTGAGTTCAAACAGCTCCAGCCTAGGTTTCTGTTTGGGCAACCTGGGGTGTGCTGGGACCCCAGGACACATCTTCCCGAGCCTACAGAATGGCTGGAACCATGCAGGTCTGGCAGAGCAGAGAAGCTCTAGGCCTGGATGGGGAGGCAAGGCTGGGCCAGCCGTCTGCAGGGTCTCATCTCTTCCACCAAAGTGCTGCTGCAGAAGGCTGCGCTCAGCTTTCCCCTCGACATGTGGCCACGGGCTGGGAGACCTATTCTTGGGAAGCAGGGCTGCAGTTGTCACTATGGACATGCAGGGACCGGTCCGTACACATGGTCAGCACTGATGGCACACGGAGCTGCAGCCAGCCAGCAGAGGAGGAGGAGAAGGGAGCGGCAGGAGGCTATGAAGCAAGGCGCTATTTCTGAAAGGCAAGGGGCAGTGATGCCATAAACCCCCTCCAGTCCCTCCCTCTGTCAGGGTTCTGTTGTGTCAGGGCTGTGGAGGCAGGGCTTGGAGAGGGGCAGTGCTGCCAGTGCACCGCAGTTAGGTCATCTTCCTGGCAACGCTGGCGTAGGTGTGCTCTATCTCCTCGTCTGCAGGACACGTGTGGCTGAACTCATCACAGGCATAGGCGTTGTTGAGGTACCGCCAGACACCTGTCATGTCTGCTGGGATCTCAAAGTCACGGTACTTTTTGGCTGCAATCTGGAGAG